>CAUYON010062553.1:0-35256 GCA_963573935.1 Arctocebus calabarensis | reverse complement strand
GGAGGCAGCGGGGGGGGGGGGGGGGCATAAATTCACACTTAATGAATACAATGCTCTTTATCTGGGCACTTTTAACCTTGACTCAAACTGTACAAAAGGAGCTCCACTACGTCTGGCAGCAAATGGTGGAAACCATACAGTCCAGAGAGAGTGACATGGCATATTCAAAACGCTGAACGAAAAGCACTTTAACCTTAGAATATTATATCTGATCATATTCCCTGCTCATTTGTCAGTTGTTTTCTGCCCTTTTCTATCCCCACACAGAGAGCAGGTTCATCTCATCTGTTTCTGTGAACTACCCACAGTTCAGTTTCTGTCTGTAAATATTATACAGACAAACAAGTAAAGGAATGAAGTGAATAACCAGGCAAGGAGAAAATCCATTTGCTTTGAATTACCATTGTTCACTGAGTGGAAGACCTTGGGCTCAGTAGCACTTGATAAATACAGTTCACTGATGAATCACCTCACCAGTATAATATATGACTCCAGTTTTTCATGAGTGCTCCAGTTTTTCTTTTGTTGTTTGGGGTTAGATCTCTTCTATATAACATTATTCTAATTTATATTAAGGGTCACAGAGACATTCACAGAAGGAGAACATATATGGAATCAGAGAAACCTAGGTTCAAATTCTGAGTCTGCCACCCACTACCTGTATGACTTGGGCAAATGACCTGGCCTCTCAGAACCTCCACATCCTCTCTTTAAATTGACTCTATAAAAATAATAAATACTATGGACTACTTAATCCTCACAACAACTCTATGAGGTTTTTACTATTATTACCCTCATTTTACTGACAAAGAGCTCAATTTCAGAAAGGTTAAAAAACTTGCCCATGATTACTCAGCTACGAATTCTTACGGTCAATGTGTAGCACCAGGCAGTCTGGCTCCAGGGCCCAGCTTCCTAACCATATGCTCTAACCGTCTCCTTTCTTGAATGATGTCCTTAATAAGTCTGCTTGAACTGCTGTAACAAAATTCCATAGACTATGTGATTTAAACAACAGAAATTAATTTTCCTATGGTTCTGAAGTCTGCAAGTCCAAGATCAAGGTGCCAGCATAGTTGGGTTCTAGTGAGGGCTCCCTTCCTGTCTTCCTGATTGCTGCCTTCTCACCGTGTCCTCACATGGTGGAAGGGAGGGTGGGGTAGGGGGGAAGATGGAAATGCACACATGCACACCCTCTCTGACATCTATTCTTCCAAGCCATTCATCCCATTGTGAGGACACTACCCTCATGGCCTCATGTCAAATCTATTAAGAGTAGAGTATGCATGTCTTAGTACAATAATTAAGTAAATGAGGTGAAGGCTATGGTAACCGGTTTGATATAAACCTTCCAAATTGTATATAAAATCAGCACATTATACCCCATAAATGCATTAATGTACATAGTTATGATTTAATAAAAAAATAGAGAGAGAGAAAAAGAAACCTAATTACCTATCGAAGGCCCTATTTCCAAATATGTGAACCATCACACCGAGGCTCAGGGCTTCATGTGCAGATTTAGGAGGAACACTATTCCGTCTTCAGCATGTGGTTACCAGGAATCTCATTATGAGTTAACAAATCTTGAGGGTACGGCTTGCATAAGTGCTATATCCATGGCAGCTATTCTGACACCTTGGAAGGAAGTTCAGAAAGAGCTTGGATTCAGTAGTTTAGGTCCAAATTAGACTTACCATTGAAATGACCCAGCTGATGTAGACTGTTATTTTTGTTATAAACAATTTGGCATAAGCCTCTGCCCTCAAATAGTAGCAGAACATTTTCCTGCCATCCCCAGTGGTCAACTTGGTGAAAGGTATTTGGTTCTGTAATGTTTATTCCATGTTCTGTTGCTAGGGAAAAGGTGATGTAGCCAGATAAAAAGGTGTGAGATGAAAGTTGAGCCATGAAAAGGCTTTCTGTGCAAGCCATCTAAAATAGCACATGCTACCTCTTGACCCTGCTTTATTTTTCTTCCCAGGACCTGTCACTACCTGACATATTTATTTGTTTATGTGTTGTTTGTCCTCTCCCAAAAATGTAGGCTTATGAAGGCCAGGACTTTATCTGTTTGTTTCCCTGATGTATGATCTTTTCCTGGAACAGTGTCCTACTCAAAGTGGGTCCTCAGTACGTATTTGTCGAATAAACGATGGACAATGTCTTCTACAATGGGTTTCCGAAAAATGCAAAGGATTTTTCATGTGCTATTTCTCATACGCATTTCTGACAAGAACTGAAGATAGAATCTTAAAATGTAATCAAGAGAAAAGTGGCTCTAGGTTAGTGTGGAATCAAAGCTCATACTTCCTTTAGCTCTTGACAATGAGTGCTGTTTTAGGAACGGCAGCCAGGCAAGAACTCTCAGAGGAGACATTCTGAGGACAGACCTAAATGAAATGATGGAGCCAGAGCACTGAAGTTAGCACCTTGAATAAGATCCAATTTTGAAACTCCTTTTAGAATTTCGTAGCAGGAAAAATGTCGTCTCTCAAAAAATAATGAGGACTGTATTAACTGTGTTACATATATATGTGTGTGTGTGTGTGTGTGTATTTTTTGTTTTGTTTTCTGGTGTGTGTGTGTGTGTGTTTTTAGTTTGTTTATTTTGGTGCTTAGACCCAAACTTAATGTTTAGTAGTTGTAGTAATGCTGGCCTAGGCTATGGTTTTAGCCCTATATTTATTTTTAAAAGCCTATTTTTATTTTGATAAATTCATTACAGGTTTCTCGTATTCTAAACCATCTCAGATTTAGAAAGTGGGTTATAAATTTAAGTACCTGGGTGAGGAAATGAAGAACAGACCTAAAGAAAATCAGGCATGGCATGTCAGGGTTGTGGCCCTGAAGCAACCTCCCCCTTTCTAGTCCCCTACATGACATGCATTTCTGCCCCTCACCAGCCAGCCCCTCTGATCCTGTCCCTTGCTTTGGATGGGCAAGGAGTGATCTCCATTCAGCACATTCATCTTCTTCCACTTCCTTGGCTCTGTCACATGCACCAGTCACATATCCACAAATCTGATCCTATGCCTTTCTATTTAATCTCCCACTGCCCAGCCGAGACGAAAATCCACAGAGATCCATAAATTCTCCACTCGCGTTTCATGTCATGTACCCCTCCAAATTTATGCCACAATCATCCTAAATTTCCTGAGTTCTGCAGCCTACCATATTGTTTCCTACTTTGGCGATTCTTCCATTTTGTCTACTTGGAAGGTTTTCCTAATTCTTATCCATTTTGAAAATTCCTCTTTATCCTTCTGATGTCTTTAGTCTAGCCAATGTGACTCTGTTTATAAAAAGGTATTTGAATGCCTACTGCATGCCTGCAACTGTGTCCTGGGGTTCTAGGGCTGCCAAGCTTAACCCCCCACGAGCTCCTTTGACTCTTCCTGACTGAATCACTTCTCCCTATATCTTACCTTGAACCTCTCACATATTCCTCTATTATTTTGCTTCAGCCTATAGTGTTGGACAGAGACTTGCTCAGGTTTATGGATTATTTCCTCTGCTTAACTCTGAGTTCATGGAAAGCAGAAGATATCTTTTATTCATCTGTTTCTTCAGGGTACAGAAGCAGGCACATAGTGGGTGTTGACATTACAAGCAGAAAGAGCCAACTGAACAGGACCTTTCACATAATAGGTGCTCAGTAAATACTTGTTAAATGGAAGAGAAAATAACTCAGATATACCCAGTGACTGGGTAAGAGAAAGAAAAAAGTGGTGGATGAGATGCATGATTGATCAGTGTGCATGTATGAGAATCACATTTTGGATGAAGATATAGTGACTGAAGCTTTGAATGTGTACTTAATCCTGAGTCAACAAATATTTCTTGCATATCAGCTGTAAACAGGCAAGTGGATCAAGTGGCTGAGTTTTGAGGAATAAGGCAGGCAAGATGAATGACTGTGAAGCACTACCATATATAGGTATGGACTCTGGGTTTATATCCCAATCTCAGCTCCACCATTTACCATCTGTTTAACTTTGGGCAAGTTACATATCCTTTGTAAGCCTATTTTCTATATCAAAGAATCAAAAAATTGAATTTATAAGTGTTTATGAGTTTGAAATGAGAAAAGTCATCCAGACTGTAAGGTACTTAGTAATGTTGCTATAAATGTTTGCTATCAATACTGGCCAAATAAGATATCAAGATGACACTCTAGATTTATCTTCCAATCAAAATTAAAAGACATATTAACTTCCCAAGTAATTATAAAAATGTTTATCAGTCTCCACCAATATTTAAGTTGAGCCATACAAAATCATGAAAATTTACCTTCTGACTCACTGACATGGAAATACCCTTTTTTTGGCCCAGTTTTTCCTGTCTGGTACAGTTGGTCATGAGCCATTCAGTGGCAAATTTCTTAGATTTCCCTGTTCACTCTGACCTCTGCTCTCAGCGAGCTTGCTCATTTCTGTTCATTCACAATGCAAGTTCTACTTATTTCCAAAAAGGGCCCAAGGAGACTCAACTTCTACATCCAACCACGTTGTCCATGCACTTCCTTGGGCAATTGATCATGTACTGCCCTATGACAAATCCTCCATTGCCTTGAATTGCTATGTAAATCTTGTATTGGTTTAGCTTTCTTCAGGCCAAAGTCTTCTCATAGGGATAGAAAATTACCAGGCTACCTTGGAAGGAGAATGGAGAATGTGTCCTCACCATGTGTTACAGGACACCAACTTAAGAAGGTAGAAATGGGTTTGGTGAGAAGAGTTGACTGGCTATCACCAAAAAATAGGATTTGTTCTACTCAACTTCAAGCTGTAAAGAAGCAGGAGCCACAGAGAGACCCTTGAGCAAGAGGGTGGGAAGTCTCTTGACCTCAAAATAAATCTGAGGCACAAAGTTGTGCCTTAGATCTGTTAATAGTGATGCAGAGCTGAAGTTCAATTTAAAATGTGCTTTCTAGACATCAAGAGGATATAGCATTTCCAGAAGGCTGAAAATTACTGGACTAAAGGGCCTGTTTCTCCCTTCCTCATGTCTTCTTTACTTGTTTCTACACTGTTCATTCTCTAGGAACAGGGATGTATTCAGTCTGATCTCATAGTTTCCATACAGTCTAGCCCAGTGTAAAAATACTACATGTACTTAATAAAGGTCTGTTGGAGTGACAGAGTGGCCCACACTAATCCCTTTACCCAACAGGGCACAGTGACATGAGAAGGCAGCAAATCCTCAGAATTAGGGTAATTATGGATAATTGTGGTACTTTGGGTCTGCAGCCCTTAACTTTAGCTTGAGACTTTAAGGCTACACCTGACAAAGCTGAATATAAAATCATCATCATTCATATTTGCGGAGCATGCTTCTCCATAACAACATTCATATCTCACTGGAGGTTCAGGATGGTTAAGGAACTTACCTAAGTCCACACAGCTAGAAAGGGGCAGGCAACAATCAAATCTTCTGACTTCTGTCCCTGACCACAGAAAAGTTTCTTCTCGTGAACACTCACAGACAGCCAAGTCCACAGACAGAAGGATGGAGCAGGGGCACGGATGGGGAGAAAGGTCATGAAAGGTCTCAGTATCATTTCCACTCTGTGCAGGCATCTAGCTCCTCAGGGAGGACTCACTACCATTTTCCCTTCGGCTAATCCCAAATTTCTGCTGAGCAAGGGGACCAAGTTACTGTTTCTTCCCAAAGGAGGTACAAAGAGTTCAACCTTTGCCTTGCGATTGGTCTCTGTGGAGGCCTGTCCATCAGCCAAAGCCTTCTCCAATTCTTTCTGCTAGTCCCAAGGGTCACAGAACAGAGAATTAAAGTTTTTACTGGGACCCAGTGAGCTTCTGATTGGGCTTTAACTGGGGCCCAGGAAGCTTAAGGCTTGTGGCCTAAGGCTGAAAGCGACAGCACCTGCCCATGGGCAGGAAGCCAGCCACCAAGCAGGCAAGCTTATCTTATTGATTTATTCTCAGTGTCTGAGCTGAGAACCTGCCTCCTCGACCTGGGCCAAATCTCCTCTTAGCTACTATCTTCACTCCTTCCCTCCTCATGGGCTGCCATAGCCACAAATGGCCCCTGGCTTAGAAACACTACATATGCTCTTCTAATTAATATGTGACGCTGTGTCTCACAGCTACCACGGCAGTGGTTCTGAGACTGTCTCTCTGTAGAGTGAAAGGCAGGTGACAAGCCAGCCTTTTGTCTTTCATGTGCCTCTAGACTATGATATGCCCCAATAGACAATCCAGGCAGCTATGGGTCTCTCTCTTCAGTGAGAGATGTGACATGTGTCAGGAAAATGAGATAGCTCCCTCTTCATTACAAAAGCTTGCTCCTTGCCAGGCATAGAAACCAGGTGGCTTACTTTGTCTGATGGATGTACAAAGGTGAAGCATACGTTCCAAAGCTGCCCCCAGAGTGGCAGGATTTCTTAGGGAGGTAACTGGTTATTAAAGATCTGTGCCTCCTGGTCTCAGCATGGCTTTGAATTTATCCTATAGCCTTAGGCAAGTTGCCGAACCTCTCTATACCTCTGCTTCCTCAACTATAAAATAACAGTTCTGGAGTTTGTTAATAGTCCTGGGGAATAGTTAATAAAATGAGTTATGTTACACAGAAGTAAATACTAATTGCAACTGACAGTGATGATGGTTTTGCAAATATAAAATCACTGCAGGAAAAAAAAACTTGCCTGATTCTTCTGAATGATTTCCATAAAGCTGGCCTGGCTCTCAGATGATATTAGGGAACCATTATACAAAAAGACTGATATTTTTAATTTATTCTCTTAGCTTATACTGTTTTATATATGTAAGGGGATACCATCAATATATTATTAGTCATAGGAGGAAAAGGTGTCTTTGAGGGCATGTCAGTAATCTGCAGCATCACTGCTATGGGCATATCAGCATGGCAAACCAATCAGGCTGTTGGAGGAACGGGCTTCATTCTACTGTGGAATGCAGCAGTTATAAAAGGGCTTCCTAGTTCAAGATTCCAGTAAACCCTTGAGGCTGAATGTCCAGTTCTGGACAAATGGTGGCAGAACTATGCTTCCTGAAGAGAAACACATGCAAGAAGTTCAAAAGTCTCTTGTCCCTAGTTTTCTTAAAGTTCAAGAAAACCTATTCTTCCTGAATTTAAGTTAAGGCATTGACCCCAAAGCATTCATAATCATTTCCTGAGAGTACCCTGTGCACTGTGAACACTTCTCTCCTGAACACCAGAGATGTGAAGGATGAAAAGGATATGATGATTGCACTCAAGGAGCTTCCAGGCCACCTAGAAAGCTAGACAAGAGACAGGCTGTCTTGGTACAGGGTAGCACATGTTTTGGAGAAGTGAGCCCAGAGCTCTGAGGGAGAAAGAGGGGCATCTAAAGGCAATCAGAGCAGGACTTCTAGTTAAAGATGGCCCATGAGCTCTCTCTTTCCTGAGACCTAGGAGAGAGAGAATTGATTACAACCAGTGATTATAATAGAAGAAAATTCTGGATATAAACCCAGAATGATGTGCAAAAGAGAATGAGTGCCTTCAGTCAAAAGACTTAACAAATTTATGAAAGTGGGTGTCAGAGAGGTACTAGGGAAGCAGGATACAGATGCTCTTACCCAGATGGCCAGAGGTAGAAGGTGAGAGAGGGAAGGAGGGAACCTGTGACTGAAAAGTGAGGCTCAGAATGGCTCAGAAGTTGGAACTCAGGCCCAACATAACGGAGAGCCAGTATGATAGGCTACAGACACAGGAATCATTGACAGACTCTTAGAGATGAAACCACCCTTTTCCCTTCCAGCATATTCAGCCACTGAACATCAATCTCCAAAATAAATCAGCGTGTCTTTCAAAGCTTTGAATGGCCCCAGAGAGCCTTCTGGCACTTAAAAGTCCTCTACTCCATCACCCTAATGCTATGGTTCTCAACAGTGAGTGATTTTGGCCCTTAGAACATTCAGTAGCAACTGATGAAGACATTTTTAGCTGTCAGGAAGGACAACAAACTTGGGAGAGGCATCACCAGTCTCTGGAAAGTAGGGACTGGGGATGCTGCTAAACAGCCTACCATGTGTGGGAGAAACCCACCCAACAAGGAATTATCTGGCCCCAAATTTCAATAGGGCCAAGATTGAGAAATTCTGTTGTAAGGTAAAGTCCTTTAGTTTACAAAGCCCATACCTATAAACTCCAAGAAGGGCTCCATGCCCATCCCAGCAATGTCCTGTTTCAGTCCTTGAGGATCTACTTAACCAAGGGCCTGGCCAATGCTAGGTGCTGTAGGAAAATCTTCCTGGAGATCCATGAAGTGGTTGCTGGGGACATGGGAAGGAAGTGTGTTTTTTGAAAAACTCTGAACCAAATGTTTAAAAAGAAGAAGAAGAAAGCATGAAAATTAAAAAAGAGCAAAGAAACAGCTGTAATATGCTGTGAGTGAAAAAGGGCCTTTCAGAATTGACTACAGTACCAATTGATGGCCAGCAGAGGGCAGCTGGGGCAACAGTGCAGGAGACCAGTACTTTCTGCCCTCCACCAAGGCAATTCCAAGAAGACAGTATCGGAAGTCAGGAGTTCAGTGGAATTAAAAGCATGAAATAAAGAAGGCAGTTGCTCACTGGATCCAGGATAATGTGGGTTTCACCCAGTTAGGAGATGAGATAATAGAAGAACCAGGGAACCCAGAGCACTGGGGCCTGAGAGGTGAGGGGCCGGAGTGAGTGTGGGGCTTGGGGTGAGAGAGCCCAACCCATTGCCAGGTACTATGTTCACCACAAAGCAATGAGGAATAGGCCTCCAAAATACCTTCAGGTGGCAACTGGGTGCTAGCAGTGTTTCCCTCTGCTCCTCTCAGCCTCTCCTTTGCTTACTTTAGGTCCAGTATGGTAAGCCTCTGACAAGGCAATCAGAGGACAGCTGAGGACTGACCTGCAGGTGTGCAGTGATCAGAGTATCTGGAAAAGGTCAATTCAGAGCTGGAGGGGAATCTAGCTTTGGTGGGAATTAGGCTATTCTATGTGTGAGCTCCTGCCAAACAGTTCCTGGTGACCCTACAAATCTAGCATCACACTCTATCACTCCTTGAAAAGTCATTCTATAGATATATTTTTGTAAAAGTAAAGCAGCAGGGAGGGCAATTGGTGGGATCGCACCTACGGTGCATCTTAGCAGGGTACTGGTAAAACTTATTAAATGTAGAATATCAATGTCTTCATATAGTGATTAAGAAAATGCCATGAAGGTTATCTTTAACAGTACAATCAAAATATTTCTGATTGTATATGAAGTCAGCACATTGTGCCCCATGATTGTACCAGTGTACACAGTTATGATTTAATAAAATTATAAAGAAAAGTGAAGCAGCAAAGAAGAGTTATGATAATTCTAGAGGAGTTTTAAGGAAGATCTGGAATTATTCTGGGCCAATAAATGTAAAATTCACTCCAGGATCAACAAACAGGGCTATCTTATCATATTCATTTTAATTATTACTGATTATAGTTGCTTACTCATTCTCCAAGTTTATTTCATGGATTTTTTTTTTTAGAATAAGGTCTGAATGTTTCAGAAATCTCATTTATTTATGGTGTATATCTAGCCAAGTGGGCAATAAGAAGAAGGTTTGATGCCCAGGAACTTGGGCTGGAGATGGTATAACTCCCAACCATGCTTATAGGGCACAAAATGCTGGCCTACTCCAGAAACCCAATAAAAATGTAACACAAAATTCAAACCACAAGTGTGGAACATTCTGTTTTATTTGCTATTTTAAAAAATACATTCTGCCTGTTTTCTGTCAAAACCAGAAACAAATAATTCTCCCACACCAAAAAAAAAAAAAAAGTAGAGAAAGGAACCATACATTATTTAAGTGCTGGGCATTTGTTTTGGGTTTTAATCTTCAGAACAGCCAATTGAATTAGGATTATTATACCATTTTACAGATGAAGAAACCAAGGTTCTAAGATACTGCTGTAATAATCTAACCCCTTTTTATTAAGTGTCTTCTGTGTCAGGAACTGACTTAACATTATTTATAAAATGACAACCTCTCCTCTGTAGGATCCAGACATTTTAACTGACAACTACACACTAGAAATACTACAGAGGAAGTAGAAATATCTGGGATCTGCCTTAAGGAGTCAGGGACAATTTCACAGTAGATGGTGCCAACTGAGTCGTAAAGGAATAGGGATTTTTCAGTTTTCTTGCCTACCTGATGCTATTATCTTGTGCTGCTGTAAAGTGATAACTTCAATTTCCATGGGAACTCCCTGCAGATTAATTAGAATCCAGTTTATAAATTTACAATAGAGCTTGATATTGTCTGATACATTCTAGTGTCGACTTATTGCTGGTGGAGTTCTGTGGCCCAGTGAGAACCTTTTTGGGATCCTCAAATCAGACAAAACTGATAAAAACAGTTCACCAGCTGGATGTCACCACTGGCTTCTTATCTGGTGACTGCATTTATCAGAAACAATTGAAGTGGGCACAACTTAGCCACTTGTCTCTTCCATCTGTCCTAAACTCTGCCTCCTTGGGGGTAAAGGACTCTCTGTCCTTTACTGGCCAGTCTTGGGCCAGCTCACCCACGGTCCTGACTGAGTAGCCTCTCTGGAGTTGATGTTTAGAGGACAGTTAAGGAAGAGAGGCTAACATTAGTAGAGAATCACTCAGGTCTATGATGACAGAACCGCTCTAAGATTTCTCCCATTATGATTATTCCCTTTCAAACATCAGTTGAAGCTAAAAGGAAAAGTGAGGGTTGGGAGTGAGAGAACAGATTTTAGTCTTGAGTATTGCATGGTGACAACTGGCGCCATCACAGGACTGGCTTACCATTGTGTTATTAATTAGAAGAATATTTATTGTCACATCACATCTCAAAGGATATCAAAGCATACTTCTCATTGCACTGAATTACTTTGAATAAAATGTTAGTTCATAATATGTACTCTAATTCCTTTTAAGGACTTTTCATAAATCAAGCATTGTCAGCCAAAAAAAGTCAGTGCATGAGCAGCAGCTACATGGTTAAAGGTGGCTCATGGACTCTGGCTCTAGAGAAACAAGAAAAACCAAAATTTCCTTGACTTGCCTGGAGACCTTACAAAATACTATTATAGAGGGTTCATAATAAGCAATATAGTTCATTTTAATTAAGATCCTACAATCCTAGAAATCAAGTTAGAAAAGATCTATTAGGTCATCTGGCCTATTGCCTTCCCCATCCCCTGTTCAATGCAGGATTGTTCCCTGGGGTCAGTCTAAATTTAAATGACTACAACTATGAGGTCGACATCATTTCCTTTGGGAAACTATTATACAGTCTAATGGATTTTGCCATGATTATTTTTTCCCCCAGAGATTCAGCCCAAATTTCTCTTTGCTTGAGTTTGCTCATTTTCCTCATTACATACTCTCAGATTCAGAAAAATCACAAAAATGATGGTGAGAATGACCAAGTCTCTATTTTCTACTCTTTAGCAATAAAGATGGAAATTGGCCCAGACTGCTTTCTCCATTTCATATTTTGCAGGTGAACATTTCTAACCCTTTTCATTCCTAGAAGACATTCTCTTTTCCTCATAAAAAGAATCCCCAAAATCACAGGGCAGGGGGCAGTTTTGAATTTCAGTGGTGATGGACCATTTGACATGATGCATACCACCCTACCTTGTCTGACCCCCCATGTAAACAATAATACATTTGCCTGCCAAGATGTGTGATGTTGTCTGTAGCTTTAGAACAGAGGAAATCATTCTGGGAGATGGATCCTAAGACTTTAAGTTCCTCAGCACCATGTACCTGGTCCATGTTACATTTCCTTGGATGACACCCAAAGCATCTTAGAACTTTAAGTTGATGAGGTAAATGAAGAGGTTTGAATCCTTGTTATGTCATATGTGTCACATACGGGCACATGCGTACAAGAGAGAAGCAGCAGCACCAGAAGAAGGAAAGGAAGCAGAAATAGCAGCAAAGCTACAAAAGAAAAAAACCCCACATTCACAATCCCTTATTTATAAAGGAGCATTGAATCCCATGCATGGTGAGAATGTGACTCATTAGAACTCCTTAATTAAAGAAGATGACCTCCCTGGGTGATTTTATTTCCTCAGGTTTGTTTTTGTTTTTATTACTATTACACATGCTATAATAGGAGAGAGACAGCAAAGCTCTGCTTTGAGAAAGCATCATTCTTCTGAGCAGCACATTACACTGGAAAAACACTAATGAATTCAGAGCACAGCCAGGATTGAATTGCAGCTTTTCTGTCCCACAGCAATGGTCCCTAAATGCAATTGCCCTGAATTATTACAGTAGATGGCAACTTAGGCTGAGTGAGATGGAGAGAAAGGAAATGACTCTCAAAGTGTGATTTAATGGTAGAAAGGGCATGGTGTACATATGATTGTACCTGTTTCCAAGAGCAGGTCATTCATCCATCCATTCTTTCTTTTATTCTTTCCATCTTCATTTTCTGTGTGCTCTTCTGGGGCCAGGCACTGTGCTAGGTACCAGAGATAGCTGTTTTGGGCTGTTGACAGGAGACAGCAGGTCATACATCAGCACTTTAACAGGAAACACTTAAACTTTCACCTTTCTTTTCATTGGAAGTAAAGGCCAATTTAAAATCTTTTGAAATGGATTACAAAATTCTGTAAAGAGGTATAAAGAGAAAATAACATAATAAACACTCTTCTGCTCATTATCTAACTTTATCAAATCTTAATGTTTTGATATATTTGCTTTAAATTTTGTAAAATCTTAACATATTACAACATAATTGGGCGGTGCCTGTGGCTCAAAGGAGTAGGGCGCCAGCCCCATAAGCTGGAGGTGGCAGGTTCAAACCCAGCCCTGGCCAAAAACTGCGAAGAAAAAACAAAAAACATATTATAACATAATTGAAACCCCTTTAATAATTGAAGCCCTGAACTCCTCTTCAGAGCCACCCCACAGGTAACTATCATCCTAAATTTCATATTTACTATTCTCATTTATAACTTATAATACGTTTCCCATATGATTCTTATGTGCGAATTCATAAGTAACAAATAAGACTATTTTATATGCTTTTAAACTTTATATAAATGATGTTCTGTCATACCTAGCCTTCTGTAATTTGGCTTTTTAAAAATTCAACATTATATTTTTTGAGATAATACAAGTAATCCTGCATCATTCATTCATTTCAGTTTCTATACAAAATTCCATTGTATGATTGTTCCACAACTTATTTATTCACTCCTCATGCTCAGTTAGACAGCTTCCTCTTTTTTGTGTGTGTGTTCTACTACTAACAGTGTTGTAATCAACAGGATTCTATAAATCTCATAGACAGATTGGACATTAGACTGTGTGCCCAGAAGTAGGGAATCCCTGGCCCAGAGCGACTGCAACTAGATTCAAAGTGGTATGAGAAAATTCTCACCTATCTATGTATATCTTCGCTTATACTATTAAAATTTCAGTTAACTTGATGAATGAGTAATGGTATCTCATGGTGGTTTTATTGTACTTCATTAGTTTCTATGAATCTTGAGCATCTTTTCATGTGTTTATTGGCCTATGTTTTGTCTATTTGCTGGTGGTTTTTTTTTCTTTTTGAGTTGTTCTTTTAAAATTCTGGATACTAGGGCTTTATTAATTATTTATGTTTCCTACATTTTTCTTAGTCTTGGACTTACCTTTAATCTTTGTTCATGGTGACTTTCATTAAAAATAAATTTATATTAAACATAACCTTCATGTAGTCAAATTTATCACTATTTCCCTTTATGGTTTTTGCTTTTTGTGTATTGTCTAAGGAATTCTTCCCTAGTCCTTAAGCCAAAAGTGCTTCATATGTGTATATATATAATGTATGTGCATTTTATATGTATAGTATATTTCTGCTTTCATGAAGAGCTATTTAATGAAATTGGACTTAGTTTTTGTGAACGATGTAGTTTTATTGTTCTCCATATAGGTAGCCAATGGCCTATTCTTTTCCTGTTCTATTATATCAAATTTTCACTTACAGATGTAAGTTTATTGGTGTTGTTCTTTATTATATTGACCTATTTTTCTATTCATGCACCAGTACCATCAGTCTCAATTGCTATAACAATGTGATAGTTAATTTTGTGTGTTAACTTGAATGAGCTAAAAGATACCCAGATAGGTAGTAAAGTGTATGTCTGGTTGTGTCTGTGAAGATGTTTTCAAGAGATTAGCATTTGAATCAGTAGATCAAATAAGTAAGACCACCCTCACCAATATGGGGGTGGCTCCTCCAGTCTGTTGAGTGCCTGAATAAATAAAACACACAGAGAGGGCATATTTGCTCTGCTGAGCTAGATTAGACCATCCATTTTCTGCCATCCAAGATCTGTACTCTTGGTTCTTAGGTCTTCAGGTTGGACTGGAACTATACCACTAGCTTTCTTGGGCCTCCAGCTTGCAGACAGCCAACTATGGGACTTCTCAGTCTCCATAATCCCATGAGCCAATCCCTCATAATAAATTACTTTCTATATACCTTAACATATCCTATTGGTTCTTGTTTCTCTGGAGAACCTTGATTGACATAACACTGGAAGAGGTCTGATGTCGGGTAAGGTAAGTCTTTCTTTGTTCTTTTTCAAAACTGCCTTTTGTCATCCTTTGTCTTTTGCTTTTCCATATACAAATTTGCATCAGTTTATCAAATTCCATGAAGGAATCAATAGACTAGTGCCAGAACTCTGGCCATTTGAGCTGGCTCATCTTTGCTGTGATTGATATTACTGTCTGAGGCACTAGAGAAAAGCTGACATATGCTAGGTATATATATACACTGACTCATTTAAACCTCACGACAACCTATGAGGTAGGTACTAGTTATTATTCCCTTGTTCTGATGGATGAAACTGGGGATGGGTGAGATTAAAAATTTGTACAAGGCCCCAGGGTTATTTCAAGGCACAGCCAAAGTACATTAGCTCAAATCCATTTTAATCATATACTAGGGCTTACCCAGACATCCAAAAACTTAAAAAATATTTTGTACTTATTGACAAGTAATTTAAAATTATTATTCTCTTTATTTTACCAAGTATCCTGTGTCTGATATGCTGTACAATGTTCTTTGCAGAATAGAACTTAAAAATTCCTGACCCTCCCTGGATTAAAAACTCCTTCTTCGACTCCCACCCTGATTCCTGTTTACTAGCTCTTTCTCCTGTGCCTATCCAGGTCAAGTAAATGGAACACACAACTAAGAGGTGCCGGTGAGGTCCTGGTCTTATTGAACACTCCTTTGCACTCAGCAGGCCATGGTGCTACATTAGTGAAAACCAATTCTAAAGATAAAATGGCTTTTTAAGCCTGTGGTTTCTGGGATGCTTAGTAATACCTTCATTTCAGTTTGAAAAGTGAGTAGAGGTATGGGAGTGAAGAGCAACACAGCAGAGATCTCTCCTGCGTATGACAGCTTTTACCAATGCAAAATAGTAGCATGCACATGTTCCAGGAAATCTGTAAAAAAACAAACAAACAAACAAACAAACAAAAAACAGGTGTAAATCTGGCTGTAGTGAGGACAAGTCTTCAGGAGCTTACCTGGAAAGTCATCAGATAAGAAAACATTGGTTAGGGGCTGTAAAGGAAGACAAAGAGGAAAGCATGTTACAGACCCTGTCTGTCATTAGCCCTTTTCAGTATCTTCACTAGGTCACCAATGTGCTCAGTGACTGAGCAAGTTACTCCAGATAGCCTGGTTATCTGGGCCTCCTTATCTGTCAGAGGAGGCCCCTAGGGGCTTTTCACTAATGGAAAAGCCCTGGTCTGAAGAAAAAGGATCAGCTTATTAGAGGACTCTGGCCCTTCTAGGTATCCCTTCTGGGATACCTCCTTACAGAATTAGGTAAGTTAGTCTGGAGGCCCCCACAGGAAGCTTATGTACTGGGAGCTGATCTCTCACTTTTTTTCTCCACTCCCTTGTATTGCAAAAAAGCCCTGGCAAACCATGTAATTTCCCCCCAGGCCAGTCCTTCATCTCTAAGGTGAGATCATAGTGTGGTCAGTCTAAAACAGGACAACAGATGTGAAGGCTGATGTGAAATGGTCCTATGTGAGCACCTACAATGATTAGAGCAGTGGTTCTCAACCTTCCCAATGCCACCATCCTTTAATACAGTTCCTCATGTTGTGGTGACCCCCAACTGTAAAATTATTTTCGTTGCTGCTTCATAACTGTAATTTTGCTACTGTTATGAATTGTAATGTAAATATTTGATATGCAGGATGTATTTAGGCGACCCCTGTGAAAGGGTCATTCGACCCCCACAGGGGCTTGACCCACAGGTTGAGAACCACTGAATTAGAGGAAGGTGAAGACAGGAAGTGGGACTGGGTGGGAGCTCCTTGGTGGTCTTGGCTCCCTCCCCTTGTGCAGCTGCAGGGGCTGGAGAAAGATAGCCAAGAGCGTTCTGTCTTGGATGAATTGTGGTGCTGGCCAGAGACCCCAGGAAGGAGCCAGGCCCAGCCCTGCTGTCAGAAATGAAAACATTTCCTACAAAGAGATTATTCTTAGTAATAATACTAATACTGGTTTTAGTATTAATGAGGTAATTATTGTGCATGGTTGTGCACCTGTGCCTTATTCTCATGCTGTCTGCATTCCTTCTCCAAGCGATGTGGTTCCCTCTGCCTTTACCTTCCTCTAACTACAGAGTGTCAGAGCTTCCTTTCCCTCTGCTTTGCTTTGGAAGAATTGTCTTGGGCCACACGTTAAATATACAGACACAAAGGAAAGCTGATGAGCAAAAAAGAAAAAAAGTCCATGCATACTTTTTAAGACATCTGACACCACAGATAAGCACAAAAGTCCTCATAAAATCAGCACGCAGCCTGTGGGCCACAGGTTGGACACCCCTGCTCTAGCAGGATGGGATGTACTAGGTAGATTCACTCCCTAAAAGGGCTTTTCTCACTAGTGGCAATCACAACTACCCACGCACAGAGGTAAAACTAACCAGACAGTAAAGTATACGGCATAGAGTATCAGAAGGGGTACACACTACATGCCCCGGTCCTGAGGAAGGGACATGGCAAGGGGAGCACCCTGCAGGAGGGAAGGCCTTTAAGCCCCAAAGAAGGAAAGTGCCGAGTTGAAAGTGAAGGACCCAGACCAGCGAAAGATGACTGGAATGCAGCGTTTACAAGGCGGGATAGCATTAGGATTAAAGATAGATCACAAGGAGTCACTGAAAAATCTAAGAGAAGGGAAGTGACTATAATAGTAGCCAAATAGTAGACTATAACTGAAGAAAGCCATCACCACCTTTACCCTCCATCAGAGAGGACTATGAAAATAGATAAATTTTATCTTTATCTATTTACTTATTTTTCAGAGACAAGGTCTTGCCGGGTCTTCCAGGCTGGTGCCATCAGGGCTCACTGCAGCCTCAAACGTCTGGGGCTCCAGCAGTCCTCCTGCCTCAGCCTCCCAAGTAGCTGGGACTACAGGCGCCCACCACAGCTGCCTGGACAGTGTTTAAAAGATATACTTGGTAAGAGTCCAGGGCGAAGCGGGAACACAGCTGTGGAAGGGGAATTCCTTGTGTATCTGTAGGAAAATGAGACAGGCTGGTGTGGGAAGCGGCTGAAAGAAGTAGGAGCTGAGGACAATGAAAAGGCTTGTCTTTGCCGCACAGGAAGAGACAGGCCCAAGCGGCCAGCCACTGTAGGGAAGACAGAGGCCTCAAAGAGAGGCGCCTGCCTGAAGTCCAGCTCTGCTCCAGAGCAAACCCTGAGACCGGCGGGAGCCTCGGCTTCCTCACAACCGAGATGGCCGTCACGCTGCTGCCTCAGTAGCTACTGAGGTAAACAGGAGAACAGCGAATGCATGAAAGCAGTCCGGACTCCAAGGTGGGTGGGAAATCCTGAGAACGGCGTTTTAATTATTTTAGCCACGAGTGTGAGGCTAGTGCCACGTTGCCCGCTGGTCCGCACTGGGGCGCGTCCTGTGTCCTGTGAAGCCGCAAAGCTTCCTGGGAAAAGGCGGCCCAGGCACCCGGAGGGCGCATGCGCGGATTTGCCCCCCGCCCCGCCGGCCGCCTGGCTCAAGTCCTTTAGAGACCGGAAGGGAAACAGCGGGATGAGGGGGTTGGTAATAGTTGGAGGAAGAATCATGCTTTGAGGAGCTCCTTGTTACTCTCCACCCCTGAGAAAAATTTGCATAACGGCTTTTAAGAAAAGTTAACACTGGGGAAGCTTTTTAAAAACACGAGTCTGGCCTGCAAGGTGGCTCACGCTTGTAAGCCCAGTACTGAATGCATCGCTTGGGGCCCAGAGTTAGAGACTAGCCTGAGCACCAGAGCGATAGCTGGTCTCCCCAAGAAGGAAAATGTTAGCTGAGCACACCTGCGCACAATGTTAGTTGTGCACCTGTAGTCCCTGCTACTAGGGGGGCTGAGGCAGGAGGAGCCCTCTGGCCAGGAGTTTGAGGTTGCTGTGAGCTGTATTGATGCCACTGCAGTATACACACACACACCGCTAAAACAAAACAAAACACTGTAAGACCTATCTGGTCCTGGGTAGGTCTGGTGGCAGGACGGCAACCTCCGGGGAGTTGGTCCCTCCTGGTAAGGATTTTTCTGCAGGCCTAGGTAATGTCTGGCCTCACACACAGTTTCCAAACCAAACAGATTTTCTGAGCTCTCCCCTACTCCTGGTGATACCAGAATTTTAGGTTCTCCGAAATTCGAAGAAGGAATCCACGGACCACAAGAGCAGTGGTAAGTCAGGATTTATTTACAGGAAAGAAGGATTACAAGTAGACTAAACCTCCAGGCAAAGAGGACCCAGGAGGGGAACAAGCTCCCCTGCTCCCTCTCTGAGGTCCAGCGAGGTCTGCCCCGGAGCTCTCTGCTCAGGGGTTTATATAGTCCCAGGGAGTTGTTTTGCCAGAACTTCTTAGGGCGAGGGTGTTCATCAGTTACAGCCAGCTAAGGAAGACCAGGGCCCTGGAAACTGACATGATATTGACCAGTCACATGTGCGCAGGAGGAGACAGCAAGGCGCCAGTGTCTTCCGCACAGTTGTGCGGCCCTCCTGCAAACTGGTTCCTCCATTCCCCACAGCATCAGCACTGCCAGGGCCAAGGCAGTGGTTGTAGGGCCGTTTTGTCTTACATCACTCCGTGTCATGATATCCGGCCTGCTTCATTTTGGTTCAGTGGACTCCTTTTTATAAGAAGTTTTAAGTCAACAGAAAAGATGTCTACTATTCAGTGGGGCAGCCTCATAAGCCAACTTTAAAAAAAAAGGAGTTTAAAGTCAGCAAGGAACATGAGGAATGAAAGTTATTACAAATGTATAAGTGGTGCTAGGCATGGTGGCTCACACCCTTAATCTCAGCACTCGGGAAGGCAGAGGTGGGTAGGTTGCCTGAGCTCAGGAGTCCAAGACCAGCCTGTGTAAGAGCAAGACCTGGGCTTTAAAAAATGACCAGGTGTTGTGATGGGCACCTGTAATCCCCCCTACTTGGAGGCTGAGGCGTGGGCCAGGAATTTGAGGTTGCTGTGAGCTATGACGCTACAACGCTCCACAGAGCAACAGAGTGAGATTCTGTCTCACAAAAACAAAAAACAAAAAACGAATAGTGGTTCCAAAGCAAGGAGCATTCTACATAGCTTGCCTGCCCTCACCAAATTCTTAAGGATTCCATCTTGCAAGTGCATTAGCAGATTTCTAAACTAGTTACCCAGCTTTTGGTACTCCGGAGGTTGAGGCAGGAGGATCACTTAAACCCAAGAGTTGGAGGTTGCAGTGAGCTAATAATTATGCCACTGCATTCCATCCTTGGCAATAGAAGACCCTATCTCTAAAAAATAGTAAACAATTTTTATAAATTATCAAAAATAGACTCTTTGTTACTACTATACCCTCTATCCCTGGCCAAGAAGCACCATCATCCTGGAAATTTAGTAAACATGTTCAGAAGAATTTGAATAAAGAAGGAGAGAAACAAGACATAAAAACAGGAAAGAGTGACATTTGCTTTGGCAGGAGAGAGTAGGGTGGGAACAACCATGTATTAAATCCTGGGTGTTCAGTGCATCTGATAGGGAGTTGGCGTTAATACTCAAGATCCTACTGAAGGAGGAACTCCTGAATCTACTATTTTCCTTGTAGTGTTTCACCTGTGATCTGCTTAGCATTTGACCCTGCAGTGAGATAGGTATTTCTATCCATTTTAAAGATGAGAACATTTAAGCTTCTGGGTACCTATATCGTACAGCCTCCATTTCAGTGGTTTCCAGTGAATTCCAGTGGAATTCCAATTCCATTAGGAATTGGGAACAAAGGAAAGACAGGACTTAACTGGGACAGATGATAGACCCTTTCTCTCAGAGCTAGAAAGAGTGAGTAGCCAGTGTCACAACCAGGGGCATCAGCTGGGCACCATGGGGCTATTTGCAGCTTGACAGCCTCTGCTGAATTATTGATGCCCTCACTACCTTGGGACCTCCCTCATGTTAACAAATCACACTCCATATTAAAATTTAAAGAGGCAAATGAGGGCAATATCTTTCCCTATTATCCCCCTCTTCTTTTGCCATCTGAGCTCTAATTTTTAAGTCTATTAGGCTGAAAGGCTTCTCTTGGGAGATGGCACAGGAAAGCCAAGCCCAGGGCAGGGAAACTGAAAGTCATCAGCGAGATCAGGAACTCAGTCCAGGGTCAATTAATGGAGTCTGAGTGACTCTGGGCCAGGTGAGCACTGACTGTATTTGAGACCTGGAAACACATAAGAAAAAAAATCTGTTCATCGCCCCTCCACCCCTCTGGAACAGCTAGGCCCTGTCCGGTTTGCCACATCACAAGTGTTTACCTAAAGCAGAGGATAAGAACTTTTACGCTGCAGTCCAAATTTGGATTTGGGGTGTTTTGTTTGGCCTTAAATGTAGAACTGCTGATTTTTAATGAAGATAGTTGCCAAAATTTTGAAAATCAGGAGGTTTTACATAAACATCTGATTTTCTGACTTCTCTTGAGAGATCCACAGACGTGGACTTTCATTTGTATGTTGTACTGATTCCTGGGGCTTAGAGTGGCTGCCCCTTTAATTGAGATACAGCTCTGTCCTTGGCCACCTTTCTAATCTCTTCCTATTAATGGCTGAATTTGTGATGCTTGGTCTCAACAAAGGTGCCAAACAAGTTTTTCTGTATGCCCAGGGAAGTCTGTTAGTAGGACTGTCTGTACTACCATAATGGATCTGAGGTCAGCTGTGGCGGACTGCTTTGTGGTTTACAGTTACTCTCCCCCCCTCCCCCCAAGAGGATTACACCTCTCTGACCTTTGCCTGTGACTCTGTGCAGATGATTCGCGCAGAAGTTTCAAGAGGCATTGCAGGTCGTCAGCACCTGGCTGGCTCTTCTATTCTGCTGTGAGAATAGCAAACCCCATGATCTTTCAGCCTGGATCCCAGAAGGGAAAGGACACATGGAGCCAGCAGCAGATTTACAGCTTGGCACTGAGCCACAGTCTGGAGCAGAGCTGCAGCCAACCCACATCCTTCAGTAAACGAGTGAACAACAAATGCTGCCGTGAGCCATGAAGAACTGGGGGTCATTCATTACTGCAGTAAAGCTGACCAATACAGTAAGACTAGTCTTGGTAGAAAAGGATACTATGTAATATAAAAGGGGAGAAAAGTAGGGTTTTCCTATTTTCTGAGGAGAAAAAATGCTAGCATTAGAAAATGCCTAAAAATTCATTGTAATTTTTTGCCATTTTTTTTTTTTTAAGCCAGAGTCTCACTCTGTGCCCTGAATAGAGTACTGTGGTATTGACCTAGCTCACAGCAACCTCAAACTTCTGACTCAAGAGAACCTCCTGCCTCAGCCTCCCAAGTAGCCGGAACTACAGGCACTCACTATAATGCCTGGCTAGTTTTTCTATTTTTAGTAGAGATAGGGTCTTAGGTATGTCTCAAACTCCTGAGTTCAAGTGATCCTCCTGCCTCAGCCCTCCAGAGTAGTTAGGATTACAGGCACACACCACCATGCCAAGCTAATTTTTTTTAAGACAGGGCCTTACCATGTTGCCTATGCTAGTCTCAAACTCCTAACCTCAAATGATCCTCCTGCCTCAGCCTCCCATCTTTGACAAAATTTTAATCAAGTTTCTTTGAATCTTCTTCCAGACGAGGCTTTAACTTTTGGATTTTCTTGTCTGTCTTTGCATCATCCAATTTCAGCAAGAATCTCATCAAATTTGTGTGACCAGAATCTCCCCAACTCAAAATCTGATTATCCTTTATTTTTGACTAAAGTGTTTATCCTCTGTCATCTCCAAGTGTTATACATGTAATATCACTGTGGCCTGCCTGGTTGGTTTAGCAAAGAATTACCCTATCTTTAGCAATTCTCCATCCACTGACAACCCACCTCTAGCCCATCTGGCTCTTTGGCTCAAACCCCCACTTTTCCATGTATTTGGAATTGAGCCCAATCTCTTTCCCCTATTGCTATACTCCAGTGCCTAGTCTCTATACCTGCATGATAATCTAGAATAAAATCGGCCTTACTATCTTTTTTACAAGTGTCATGAATAATTTTTTCTTTTAACAATAGGATCTGGCTAAGGTATCAGAACATTTAGGACTTAAATCACATAAATCCATTCACCTTACCCCACCAGGATATATGACCTTGGACAAGTTTCTGGTCTTTGAGCTTAAATGTTCTCATCTTTAAAATGGATAAAAATACCTACCTCACTACAGGGTCAAATAAGACAACACATGAAAATTTATTATGATTATTCTTCCTACTTTCTGGGTGGATTTCCAGTTCTGTGTCCTTTCCCACCTACCTGCTGACATTTCAGTCCAGCTGTCCCATGAATGGGACTGGGCTTCTTGATGCCAAAGCACCAATGACTCAGCTACTGTTTTTAGCCATGAGGAATAAAAATAGATGAAATTAATGTTAACCAAATGGTATGGTACTAGGGGCTGCCTTGGGCCTTAGTCCTAGGAAAATGGGTGATAAGCAGACTCAAAGTATCAATGCACACAGCTGTCTTTGGAAAGTTCACCAAAGCATCAGCCTGCCAAATGATTGGCAGCATCAAAATGGCAGTCATTTCCCGTGGCAGTTGTCGGCCACAGACAGAGCTTTGCATCCCGTGGAGCCACTTCATGCTGGAGAGAACAGGAAAGGGGCAAACGTTAACCCAGTGGGTTCTGCTTAATGCGCTGCATCAGCTGGGATGATTTCATAAAACATTAGCCCTTGGTGCTATTAGCCAGCAGTAGGCCTGGGAAATGCTGTTCGTTATTTTTTCCGTTTCTGAATGAAACCGAGAGCTGACAACGTAATACCGTACAAAGGAAAGTTTTACTCCTGACAAAGGGTGTGTCTCCCTCCCTTCCCCATGGTCAGTTTCTCACTTGGGAACAGGAAACAAGCAGAGCTGGGGATGAGGGTGGAGTGGGGGAAGCATAGTCCCGTAGAGCAAGGTAAAAATCACGTGTAGTCTGTGGTTTCAATAATTTTCTCTATCATGTAATTCCACTTGGCTAATTTAGTGCTTCAGTGAAGAGGGAAGTCCCTACGTCACTTTGAGAAGTGGTGTTATGTAGAATAAAGGGATGGAGAGCAATCAGAGTTTTCTTTTCCCCATTGATGCCTTTATCGGCTCCTTGGCCAAGGAAGCAGACTCTTACTCTCAGGTCCAGGTTTCCAGGTAGTGAGTGGCCGGGAGATAACTAGTGGAGGATGGCAGTTAGAAATCCCGGGAAATAAATCTTGTTCTTTCCTACCGCAAGGATCATGGTGACAACCAACACGAGGAATCGGGACTGGTAGGAGCAATGAAGACGGCAGACGGGCCAATGCTTGGGGTATCCATTCATAGTCCTATGAAGAAAATCAACATATGAGAGACTAAGTATGATCTGAATATAAAACGACTACATAACTGAAAGATAGTGACTTTAATTCCTCCCCGAAAAGCCTTCTCTGTTCAGTACTATCTCCCCGGGCCTGTAACAGCACCTACAGTCCCACTAAGGAGCAGATTTTTTATAGTATACCAAGAATTTCCACATGGAAAAACACTACATACTGTTTTTCACTCACAACAAATCTGAGTGACAGGAGATGCAGGCACGAATCTCTCCAAGCTGTCCACGTGTCCATCTCCTCTCCCACTACTTTTTTCATTTCTGTCATTCCTTCTTGGGCTGGTTCGGCCGCCTCCTTGCTGCCTCTTCTCCACAGGGCAGCCAGAGTGGTAGCTACTAAAGACCAATTCAGGTCTCAGTCCCCTGCTTCAAACTTCATAGGTTTTCAGTGTCCGCGGGAAGAAGGCCAGACTGAGTGATACAGACCTCAATAGTCCCTGCCTGCCTCTCCGGACACATAACTCACCACCGTCATCACCCTATTTTACCGACTGATTGTGGTTCCTCTCTCTTGTCCCCACACCTCTGAACTCACAGCACTGTCTGACCAGTGTGTCCTTCCTGTTTTATTCCCCTGGCAGGAGCTGCTTTACAAAAGCTCATGGTCTGGATGAGGGGTTCCGTGGGATTCTGCATAAACTTCTGTCACAGCTACACCGTTCTCCGTTATTAGTCTTACAGCTGTTTCTTTGTCCACATCTCCCATTAGATTGCGTAGCCCTTGAATATTGTTCATTTATGTCTCCCCAGTAGAAAGTATGTTCAGAGAAAATAACAGTTCAGTGAATAAAGTCAACACTTTGATAAAGAAACTAAAGATCAAAGGAGTGTTAGGCTTATTTAAGATGACTTATTTAAGGTGACTTATTTAAGGTTATTTAAGGTTACTTATTTCATTTGTTACTCAGATCAGGCAGATTTCTGTAGCTTTTCTGGTTCAGACATTAATATTTTCTTACTGAACGAGACACCAAAATCCTAGACCTGAAGGAAATATTTGTCTATTTAACAAAAGTCCCATATCGGAGTTAATAGAGATATAACGAATTGGGAAAAAATATTTGCAAGTTATATACCAGGCAAAGGATTAAGAGTCATCTTATTTAAAGAGCACTGATGAATCAATAACAAAAAAGATCATACACATAGGCACTAAAAAGATCCCCAATCTCAATAAAAAAATTCTTACCACCAAAAATGGATGGTAAAAATTTTTTACCCATTGAATTATTAACAGTTAGGAAGATTGATAAAATCTGCTATTGGTGAAGGTAAGGGAAAATGGGCTTTATTTTACACCGATGATAGAATTATAAATCAAAAAAGCTTTTCCCTCCCTCCCTCCCTTCCTTCCTTTTTTCTTTTCTGTCTTTCCCTCCTTCCTTTTTCCCTTCCTCCCTCCCTTCCTCCTTTCTCTCTTGCTTTACTTATTTCTTTATTTCTTCTTCTTTTTCTTGTAAAAGCCATAGCCATTTTTATTATTCATCAAATTTTTAAAATATGCATTCCCCAGGATCCAGTATGTTAACTTTTCTGTGGTTACTATAACAGATAAGTACAAACTGAGTGGCTTAAAACAATTTTATTCTCTTACAGTTTTATAGTTCAGAAGAATAAAATGGATCTTGATGAGTTAACATTAAGGTGTGGACAGTTATGTCCATTTCTGGAGTCTCTAAGGAAGAATTTATTTCCTTGTTTTGTTTTGTTTTTTCATCTCCCTCAGGCTGTACACAGTTCTTGGCTCGTGGCCCCTTTCTTCGCCTTCAAAGCCAGCACCATCAGGCCTAGTTCTTTTCATGCTGCCCTCTCTCTGATTCTTTTTATTTCCCTTCCTCTGTAAGGAACCTAAAACTTACATTAGGATAATCCAGGTATCTCCCATATACCTGGATAATCCAGGATAATCTTCCTATTGTAGGGTCAGCTGATTAGGAAACTTAATTCCATCTGTGATGTTAATTTCCTTTTGCCATGAAACCTGATGGATTCACAGGCCCTAGGGAATAGGATGCAGATATTTGGGGGTGGGGCATTATTCTACCTACCACACTCAGCAATTTCAGTTCTAGGAAAATAGCCTATAGAAATACAAACACGGGCACCCCTCCAAAAATGTATAATCAAAGATTTTTATTGTGGTTTTTTTTTGTTTGTTTAATTTTAAAGTATTAAGAGGATATAGATGGTTTTGCTACATGGATAACTTTTGTAATACTTCAGTCAGGGATGTGTGGATAAGTGTGCCCATCACCCAAAACATGTTCATTATATCCATCATGTAACTTTTGCCCTCTATTCTCATCCCCCCCCCACTTGATTTCCACTGAGTTTTACATCCCTCTGTATAAATGTGGGCACATTGCTTAGCTCCAATTCAATAGCAGCTACATATGGTGTTTGTTTTCCATTCTTTAGATACTTCACTTAGGAAAACAGTCTTCAGTTCCATCCAAATTGGTTCAAAAGGCATTGATTCATCCTTTTTATGGCTGCATAGTATTCCATGGTATGCATATACCACATTTTGTTAACCCACTCATGAATTGATGTGCACTTGAGAGTAGTGCTTCTAATAGTAAAAAAAGGAAAGAGAAAACTAGCCATCAAAAGTAGAAAAATTACATAATCCTGTGTGATCATTAACTTTATATATAAACTTAGATGAGCCATAGAGTACCAGATATTTGGTAAAACATTATTCTAAGAGTTACTGCGAGTTTTTTATTTTTTAGAAGTGATTAAAATTTACATTGGTATGTTGAGTAAAGCAAATTTCCCTTCATAATGTCAGTGAGCCTCACTCAATAGTTGAAGACCCGAATAGAGCAAAAAATCTGATTTTCCCCTGAAGAAGAGAGAATTCTTCCTGCATGATGGCTTTCAAACTGGGACAATGACTTTTTTCCTGTTTTCAGACTCAAACTGAAAGAAGTGTTGACTCCTCCTGGTTTTAAGCCACTGACTTTTGACCTGGACTCTCATCATTGGCTCTCCTAAGTCTCCACTCTGCAGCTTTTGAGACTTGCCATTCTCTGTAGTTGCATCAGCTGATTCCTCACAATAATCTCTTTACATATGTCCTATTGGTTCTGTGTCTCTGGAGAATCCTGAATGATACATCTTCTTTTTTTTAAAAGGCAGCATAAGGCCAGGGCATCAGCATACCAGATTTTAGGCTATGCTACAAGGTCATATTGATTAAAACAGCATGGTATTGGCACAAAAAATAGAGGCATAGACATCTGGAACCAAATAGAAAACCAGGAGATGAAATTAAAATCTTATAGCCACCTGAAATTGATAAATCAAATAAGAACATAGACTGGGGGAAAACATCCCTATTCAATCAGTGGTTCTGGGAGAACTGTATATCCACATGTAAAAGACTGAAACTAACCCGTACCTTTCTCCACTCACAAAAATAGATTCAATCATGTTGTTCTCTGTGCCAGGCCTAGACTGGGTATGCAGGTTACTGGTGAGCCCAGGTCCTGCTCTAAAACTGGACAGGTACACTGAATTTTGGAGAAAAAGAAATTTAAGCCATTTTTAAATAGATAAAAGACCTAAATTTAAGGCATGAAAGAATAAAAATCCTTAAGGAAAGCATGGGAAAAAAACACGTGAAGATATCACCCTGGGGAAAGACTTTATGAAGACTTCTGTGGCAATTTCAATAACAACAAAAATAAATAAATGGGACTTGATTAGACTGAAAAACTTCTTTACAGCTAAGGAGATAACAACCAAAGCAAACAGACAACCTACACAATGGTAAAGGATATTTGCATACTTTAAATTGGACCAAAGCTTGAGAACTAGGATCTGTCAGGAACTGAAATTAATCAACATGAAAAAAAGCCAACAACCCTTATATTAGTGGACAAGAGAGATGAATAGAACCTTCTATAAGGAAGACAGATGAATGGCTAACAAACATATGAAAAAATGCTCATTGTCCCTAATTATTAGAGAAATGCAAATCAAAACCACCCTGTGATAATATCTAACCCCAGTGAGAATGGCCCTCATCACTGCAGATGCTGACGTAGATCTGGAGAGAAAGGAGCACTTTTACACTGCTGGTAGGACTGCAAACTAATACAACCATTTTGGAAGGAAGTATGGAGAGCCCTCAAAGAACTCGAGCTAGAACTCTCATTTGATTTTGCAATCCCATTACTGGACATCTACCCAGAAGAAAAAAATCCTTTTACCATAAGGACACTTACACTGGACTATTTATCACAGCTCAATCTCCAATCGCCAAAATATGGAAACAGCCTAAATGCCCACCAACCCAGGAATGGATTAACAAGTTGTGGTATATGTACACTATGGAATACTATTCAGCCATTTAAAAAGATGGAGGTGGAGGAGGGGCAAGATGGCTGACTGGAGCCAACCTTAGACCGAAGCTCCTGTCCAGAGGGAGGGATAATGTCCAGAAAGTACCCAATTAAGCTGAAGACTGGAAGCCTAGCCGAGAGAAAAGAGTGATAACTGCAGGTCACCTCTACTGAGGCAAGCTGCAACTCCCAGAAAGCAAACTTCGGGTACAAAATTCATCCCAAAGGAAAAGTGTCTATCCGCTCCCCCAAGAAAGTTGTGTTTTGTTTTCTTTTCTCTTTGTTTGCTTCCATAGGTTTTCTACAGGCAAGCAGTGAACTAAGGACCTCTTATCTCACCCCATGAGTGAGAGCTGTAGGAAGTGGATCCCCCAGAGGGACCTGTTGCGACCCTGAGCACTCTCTTGCCAGGCAGGAAAATTGAATCAACGTTTTCCCTGCCATTCTGAACTTCCAGTCCACCTTTCCCCCCATTGCTTGACAATCCAGAAGCCTAACTCCTGAAGAGACTGTGGGAGGCAGCTCATGAGCAGGGCCCCCTACCCTGCCGGACCAAGCTCCCTCCACTCCACCCTGCTAGAGCTACGCCCCTGCACTCCACCCTGCTGGAGTCTCCACACACAACCCACCCTGCCAGAGTAGAGGGCCAAGAGCTCTCCATGTCAAAGTCACCAGGTGCATTGAACTGCCAGAACCATGTGCAGTGTCCCCTGCCCTGCTGCTGGATCTGTGTGCCCTGTGCTCCTGAACCTGCTCCTAAAGCTGACTCCCTGGCTGTGGCAGTTACCTGGGGGTTGTGCAGGGTTACTTCCCGCAAAGATTCAACAACAATAGAGCAATCCCGCTGGGGTCTAATCTTGGAGAGACCCCTCCCCAAATCTGAGGACTGCCAGTGGAAACCAGACCTTGCTCTACAGAGATACTGGTGCTGCAGAGAGGCTGGGGCAAATGTGCAGCAGCTGAGGGAGAAAAGAATTTGCTGACTTGTTATCCTCAGGATTAGACTGAGTTCTGGTGGAACACTCCCCAGTGGTAATCAAGTAACCCTAGCTGGCAGGCCTCAGCTCACCCAGTCAGCTAGTGGCATAGGTAGTGGCCAGGCTGAGGGGGTATTGACCTTCCTTTGACTCTGATAGGTGCAAAGCCCTGGCACATCAGCTTATTGGAGGGAGCAGGACCTCAGCCCTGTGGGGTCTCCAGTGACAGGGTGTGAAATAGGAGCAAAGTGCAGGAAGAGACACAGCCCCCTGGTCCAACTCTGCTACTGGACGAGCCTTTCTGACTCACAGAGCACCAGAGTGAGCCAAATTTGAGCAGTCATTAGACCTCTGCCTTCTAGTTGCTGGAGATCTTTTGAACTCTCCCACTTAAGAGTTTGTATTGACTGGGTCAGTTTGAAACTCCTAACCTGGGTCAATTACCCAAGGACCCTCTCAAGTGGTACCCTGGTTGTGTGGTATTGGGAAGGATTGATTTTTCTCTTCCAGTTGTTGTGCATGGGTGGTAGGGTGTCTTAGTTGCTTGTATTTCTCCGCAGCTAAGACTTCAAAACAGAAGCACTGATCCACTATGATTGGATGAGGACCAGCTGATAACAAGACAGAGCCACCTAACCCCAGCACACCAAGCAGTTTTCCTCAGCCTCAGACTGTAATTAATGTATGGGTCTTTTGCAAAGCTACAAGGGGAAAAAGCTGCAGTCCCCTGTCCCAGATCCTTGACAAAGGGCTTGTTAACAACAACCCCAAGAGCTCCCAATCCAATTTCACTTTACCTGCCCATCTAGTCAACTGGTGAAAAACAATCATGAGGTGGAATCAACAGAAAAACTTGGAATAGAGGGCAGCACCTGTAGCTCAGCGAGTAGGGCACCAGCCCCATATGCCAAAGGTGGCGGGTTCAAACCCAGCCTCTGAAGAACTACAAAACAGAAAAATAGCTGGGCGTTGTGGCAGGCGCCTGTAGTCCCAGCTACTCGGGAGGCTGAAGCAAGAGAATCACCTAAGCCCAGGAATTGGAGGTTGCTGTGAGCTGTGTGATGCCACAGCACTCTACCAAGGGCAATAAAGTGAGACTCTGTCTCTACAAAAAAAAAAAAAAAAAAAAAAAAACTCAGAATAGATCAACTCCCCCAAGTGAGGATATGGCAGACACAGCACAAGTTACTGTTTATAAACAAATGGCTGAACATCAGAAATCAACCTCAAAATTTGGATAGCAAATAAGATCAACAGAATGGAGGTAAAGATTGAATTAGAATTTCAAGGAGTAATTCAAAAGATGTTTTAAGAATTCAATTAATTCAAAGACAAAATCATCAAAGATTTTTGACACATTGTCTCAAGAACTTACAGCCCTCAAAGACCTGAGAAATACAGCAGAATCCCTCCATAACAAAACGAAGTAGGCAGAAGAAAGGATCTCTGATATTGAAGACAAAGCTTTTGAACACGCCCACACCCTCAAAGAGGAAGAGAAGTGGAGAGCGAAAATGGATAATTCTCTCAGAGAGCTCTGGCATAATTTGAAGAGATCTAATATTTGCCTTATAGGAATTCCTGAAGGCAAGGAGGTTGCTTTGAAGGATAATGATGCTCTACTTCATGAAATTATCAAAGAGAATTTCCCAGACATGCCAAGAGATTCTGAAATTCAGATGGTAGACAGTTTCAGAACACCGGCACAACTCAACCCAAGTAAAAAAATCTCATAGACACATTATAATTAGCTTCGCCAAAGTTAATATGAAGGAGAAAATTCTACAAGCAGCCAGACATAAGAAAACCATAACCTATAAGAGGAAGAACATTAGAATGACTGCAGATCTCTCTGCTGAAAATTTTCAAGCTACAAGAAGATGGTCATCCACCTTTAATCTCCTTAAACAAAATAACTTTCAACTCAGGATCTTGTTTCCAGCTAAATTGAGTTTCATTTATGACAGAGAAATTAAATACTTTAATGACATGCACATTTTTAAGAAATTTGCCATAACGAAACCAGCTCTCCAGAGTATTCTCAAACCTATCCTCCATAATGAATAGCACAATCCTCCATCACCAAAATAAACTCATTCAGAAACTTTTGATCAAATTCCAACTTCCACAGTGTCAAAAGGATTAAAAATGTCCACTGGACTTCTGAAAAACTCAAAACCCAAAATACTAATAGGCTTATCAATACTCTCAATTAATGTGAATGGCTTAAATTGCACTCTAAAGAGGCACAGGTTGGCTGACTGGATACGAAAACTCAGGCCAGACATCGGCTGCATTAAAGAATGTCACCTTACCTTCAAGATAAACGTTGACTCAGGGTGAAGGGATGGCCATCTCTAATTTAGGCAAATGGAAATCAGAAAAAAGCAGGTGTTGCAATTTTATTCACAGATACAAAAGGATTTAAACCAAGAAAAGTAAGGAAAGAAAAGGATGGTCACTTCATATTTTTTAAGGGCAACACTCAACAAGATGAGATTTCAATTATTAACATTTATGCACCCAACCAGAATACACCTCAATTTATAAAAGAGACTCTAACAGACATGAGCAATGTGATTTCCTCCAGCACCATAATAGTTGGAGATTTTTACACCCCTTTGACAGTGTTGGATAGATCCTCCAATAAGAAGCTAAGCAAAGAAATTTTAGACTTAAACTTAACCATTCAACATTTGCATTTAACAAACATCCACAAAACATTTCATCCCAACAAAACTGAATACACATTCTTCTCATAAGCCCATGGATCATCCTCCAAAATTGATCACATCTTAGGTCACAAGTCTAACCTCAGCAAATTTAAAAGAATACATATCATTCCTTGTATTTCCTCAGACCATCATGGAATAAAAGTTGAACTCAGTAATAACAGGAATCTGCATATGCATACAAAAACATGGAAACTAAATAACCTTATGCTGAATGATATCTGGGTCATAAATGAGATTAAGGAGGAAATTACCAAATTTTGGGGACAAAACAATAATGAAGATACGAATTACCAGAACCTCTGGATACCGCAAAGACAGTCCTAAGAGGGAAATTTATAGCATTGCAAGCTCCTCAGAAGAATGGAAAGAGAGAAAGTCAACAACTTAATGGGACATCACAAGCAACTGAAAAAGGAAGAATAACCCTGAACTCAACAGAAGAAAATAAATAACTTAAATTAGAGCAGAACTAAATGAAATTGAAAACAAAAGAATAATACAACAGATCAACCAATCAAAAAGCTGGTTTTTTGAAAAGGTCAATAAAATAGATAAACCATTGGCTAACCTAACCAGAAGAAGAGTAAAATCCCTAATTTCATCAATCATAAATGATAAAGGCCAAATAACAACAGACTCCTCAGAAATTCAACAAATCCTTAATGAATATTACATAAAGCTCTATTCTCAGAAGTATGAAAATCTGAAGGAAATAGATCAATACTTGGAAACATGCCACCTTCCTAAACTTAGCCAGAAAGAAGTGGAAATGTTGAACAAGCCTATATCAAGTTCTGAAATAGCATCAACTATAAGAAATATCCCCAAAGAGAAATACCTGGAACTGAATGGCTTCACATAAGAATTCTACCAAACCTTTAAAGAGGAGCTAGTACCTATATTACTTAACCTTTTCCAAAACATAGAAAAACAAGGAATACTTCCCAACACATTCCATGAAGCAATTATCACACTGATTCCCAAACTAGGAAAAGACCTAAAAAGAAAAGAAAATTATAGACAAATATCTCTAATGAATATTGATGCAAAAATATTCAATAATATCCTAGCAAACAGAATCCAACAACACATCAAACAAGTTGCACATCATGATCATGTGGGTTTCATCCCAGGATCCCAAAGATGGTTCAATATACATAAATATAATACATCACATAAACAAATTAAAAAACAAGGACCATATGATTCTCTCAATTGATGCAGAAAAAGCTTTTGATAATACCCAGCATCCTTTTATGATCAGAACACTTAAGAAAATAGGTATAGAAGGAACACTTCCTAAACTGATAGAGGCCAGCAAACCCGTAGACAATATCATATTGAATGGAGTAAAATTGAAATCATTTCCACTCAGATCAGGAAACAGGCAAGGAGGCCCATTGTCTCCTCTGCTTTTTGACATTGTAAGGGAAGTCTTAGCCATCACATTCAGGCAAGAGAATGCAAACAAGGGGATCCAAATAGTACCAGAGGAGATCAAACTGTCTCTCTTTGCAAATGATATGATTGTGTATATGGAAAACCCCAGGGACTCAACTACAAAACTCCTAGCAGTGATCATGGAATACTGCAATGTTTCAGGATACAAAATCCATTTGCACAAAAACATGCACAAATCTGTTGCCTTTATATATACCAAAAGTAAGTCAAGGGAAATAAACAATCATCAACAATCAATCCCTTTACAATAGTGCCAAAGAAGATGAAATATTTTGGTGTATATCTAACTAAGGACATGAAAGAGCTCTATAAAGAGAATTATGAAACTCTGAGAAAAATAGCTGAAAATATTGACAAATGGAAAAACATACCATGCTCATGGCTGGGAAAAATCAACATTGTTAAAATGTCCATACTTCCTAAAGCAATCCACAGATTTAATCCAATCCCTATTAAAGCACCTCTGTCATACTTTAAAGACCTGGAAAAATTAGTACTTCATTTTATATGGAAACAGAAAAAACCTTGCATAGCCAAGACATTACTCAGAAATAAAAACAAATCTGGAGGAATCACACTTCCAGACTTCAGACTATACTATGAATTAATAGTTATCAAACAGCATGGTACTGGCACAAAAATAGAAAGGTAGATATATGGAACAGTATTGAAGACCAAGAGGTGAACTCAGACACTTACTGTCATTTGATCTTTGATAAGACTATAAAAAATACAAATTGGGAAAAAGATTCCCTATTTAACAAATGGTGCTGGGTGAATTGGCTGGTGACCTGTAGAAGACTGAAACTGGACTCACACCTTTCTCCTCTAACAAAAATTGGCTCTCACTGGTTAAAGGATTTAAACTTAAGAAATGAAACTATAAAAGTTCTTGGAGAGAGTGCAGGGTAAACACTTGAAAAAATTGGCCTGAGAGAATACTTTATGAGGAGGACACCTAGGCAATTGAAGCAACATCAAAAATACATTACTGTGATCTGATCAAATTAAAAAGCTTCTGCACTGCCAAGAACACACTAAGTAAAGCAAATAGACAACCCTCAGAATGAGAGAGGATTTTTGCAAGTTATATTCCTGACAAAGGTCTAATAATCAGAATCCACAGAGAACTCAAACTTATTACTAAGAAAAAAAATAAGTAATCCCATTTCATTGTGAGCAAGAGACACGAACAGAAGCTTCTCTGAAGAAGACAGGCGCGTGGTCTACAGACACATGAAAAAATACTCGTCATCTTTAATCATCAGAGAAATGCAAACCAAAACCATTCTGAGATACCATCTAACTCCAGTAAGCGTAGCCCACAAAATCCCAAAGCTACAGATGTTTGAGTGGATGTGAAGAAAAGGGAGCACTTCTGCACTGCTGGTGGGAATGCAAGCTAGTATGTTCCTTTTGGAAGAAGTTTGGAGAATACTCAGGGATCTAAATGTAGACCTGCCATTTGATCTTGCAATTTGTCTTCTAGGTGTACATCCAAAAGACCAAAGATATTTGCACCAGATTTTTCATTGCAACTCAGTTTATAATTGCCAAGTCATGGAAGAAGCCCAAGTGCCCATCGACCCATGAATGGATTAATAAATTATGGTGTATGTATACCATGGAATACTATGCAGCATTAAAAAAAACTTGAGACTTTACCTCTTTTATGTTTACATGGATGGAACTGGAAAATATTCTTCTTAGTAAAGTATCTCAGGAATGGAAAAAAAATCCAATGTACTCAGTACTACTATGAAACCAAAACTTTCATATGAAAGATGAATCACAACTATAGCCTAGGATGAAGGA
>CAUYON010062551.1:0-13947 GCA_963573935.1 Arctocebus calabarensis | reverse complement strand
TATCTGTAAGGCTATAAGTCTAACCACAAAAGTGTCTGGCTATCTTGTCAGTTCCCTAAAACTTAAAGCTTGGCCATAAATAAAAAAGAGAAAATGACAGAGCACCTCTTTCCTGCAACCTCTGCAAGTGCCCAACCCCCAGCTTCAACCCTGCGAAGCCCTCCAGTTAACTTCCTCTTTGACCGGCCTAACTGAATGTTCTTGCTAGGACATGTCCACAGGGAAAGAAGTTTTTCCATCTTAGGGCAACGTTCCTCGGGGAGCACGTGAGGCCATGTCACTTTGTTTTGGTTGGGGGGTCGGTACCCTTACACCATGCCATCAGAGGAGTGTTGAAACAGCCACCAGAGCAGTGGATAAGCAATGCCAGGTTAATCCATTATCAAGGGTTAACCCTCCCCAGATCAAGTTTGCACCCAGCACTGCCCTCAACCCCACTACCCTGCTGCCCAACCCAGACACGGAGACACCCCTCCATGACTGTGTAGACATCTTGGCTCAAGTCCACAGCCTCTGGCAAGATTTAACTGACCAGCCACTGCCAGATGCAGAAGAAACCTGGTATACAGATGGCAGCAGCTTCACGAAGGACCACCGCAGGTACGTGGGGGCAGCGGTCATCTCAGAGACCGAGATGCTCTGTACAGGGCCCCCCCCCACCGGGACCTTGGTGCAAAGGGCAAAGCTTGTGGCACTCACCAAAGCCCTAACTTTGGGTAAAGGAAAAAAGTTAGCATCTATGCAGACAGCAGGTACGCATTTGCCACCGCCCGCGTCCCTAGTCCCATATACCGAGAGAGAGGCCTACTAACCACAGAAGGAAAAACAATTAAAAATAAACAAGAAATCCTAGATTTATTGGCCGCCATCTGGTTACCGAAAAAGTTAGCAATCATTTACTGCCCAGGACATCAAAAGCGCAACACCCTGACTGCCAGAGGAAACCACCAAGCAGACCAGGTAGCCAAGGAGGCAGCAGAACGGGTGCTGGTCGTGCAGCTTCCAGACCCCAGGCCCCCAGAACTGCCTGACTAACCAGAATGCACCAATGAAGACATCGTATGGATAAAGAGGATACCCATGACCCAGTACCTGAACGGATGGTGGCTCACGTGCAACGGAAAATCCTCTTACCTGCCTGACTGGGACTGCAGGTATTGCGCCAAACGCACTAAGCTACCCACATGGGGTCCAGAAAACTGAAGGACCTCGTCCGCCATGCCAACATTAAAATTGAGCCATTAGACACCAAGTTAGATCAGGTAGTAACGGCCCTCAAGGCATGCCAATTAACCAACACCAGGGCAGGCCCTACCAGCCAAGGAACCTGATTACAGGGTAATAAGGCCGGCACCTACTGGGAAGTGGACTTTACCAAGATAAAGCCTGGGAAAAATATGGGTACAGATATCTCTTAGTCTTTATAGATACCTTCTCAGGTTGGGGGGAAGCCTTTCCCACCAAGCATGAAACTGCTCAGGTGGTGTCTAAGAAGATATTAGAAGATCTTCTACCCAGGTATGGATTCCCTACCCTGCTGGGTTCTAATAATGGACCAGCCTTTATCTCCCAGGTAACTCAGGGAATAGCAACTGCTATAATGGTAGATTGGAAATTACATTGTGCATACCGGCCCCAAAGTTCAGGGCAGGTAGAAAGGATGAATAGAAACCTAAAGGAGACCTTAACTAAATTAATCCTAGAGACTGGTGGGGACTGGGTAGGTCTCCTTCCCTACACCCTATATAGGTTTAGGAATTCCCCTTATGTGCTAAGACTTACCCCTTATGAAATTATGTTTGATAGACCCCCTCCCATCACTCCTAGCCTATAATCCAAGCTCATAGCTGAATCTGAGGACCATGACTTACTCTTTTCTTTGCAATGCCTCCAGCGAGTCCATTCAGACGTCTGGTCCCACCTCAAGGCAATTTATGAACCACATAAGTTCCGGCCGGGTGACTGGGTCTAAATCTAACGACACCAGCGGGAAACGCTTGAGCCTCGGTGGAAAGGACCTTACATCATCGTCCTGACAACCCCCACCACCCTCAAGGTCAACAGCATCACTTCCTGGGTCCACCACACCCAAGTGAGATTGGCAGATCCCTTCGCCATTAAGGAAGACTTGTCCCACAATGGAAGGTCGAGTGGAACAAAGACAACCCTTTGAAACTCAAACTCACACACTTTGCCGCCTGCCTGACGCTACTACTGACTGTATGTACTTCCTCCCCAAGCCCACCTCAACCCCTAAATGTCACCTGGCAGGTCATCAGCACTAGTATGGGGACTATCTTGAATCAGACCTCAGGGAATCACCCACGAGGAACTTGGTTCCCCGAGCTCCTGGTGGACATAGATGACCTCATAGATACAACTGGATGGGGAAAGGAATATTACTATGTATACCAAGGCCACGGGGTGGAGGGGAGGGAGTCTATTTTTGTGAATCATGGAGCTGTGTTTCAATGGGCCAGATCTGGTGGAGTGCCCCCAAGAAGGGAGATTTCATAACTGTAAAAAGAAAAGTAAACCCTAGTTTTTGCAAAACTTCAGTTCAGACCAGATCTAACCCCCGGTGCGACCCTGTAAGCATAACCTTTACTTCTGCAGGTTGCACAGCTCTCAGATGGGGGTTCAGAAAGACCTGGGGCATTCAATTGTATGACAGGGCCTCCAGGATAGGATACAGGGACAAGGGAGGGCTCTTCACTCTCAAGGTGCTACACACCACCATCACCAGTATGCCCATAGCAGTGGGACCAAACCCAATCATAACACCCCCCACCGTGCCCCCTGAACAAACTCATCCCACAGGGAACCCCTCAACCTACTCCAGGAAGCACTCTTGACCCCATTTGGAACCTCCTCATCAAAACATACCAAGTACTAAACACATCTAGACCGGACCTTACTAGATCCTGCTGGCTGTGCCTTGATATGAAGCCTCCTTACTACGAGGGTATCTCCCTACAAGGCAACCTCACAAATGCCACTGACGCAGCAGGCACTTGCCACTGGCAACAACAAAGTTGGCCCTTAATCACCCTCCAGTCAGTCTCAGGGCAAGGAACCTGTGTTGGGCATGTAACCCCTACCTATCAGCACTTATGCAATAATACCCATAACTGGACCGGGAAGGGGTATCTCATTCCCCCCCTCCAATAATACCTGGTGGGCATGCTCTACCGGACTAGTCCCCTGTGTCCATACCTTAGTCATGAACCAGACCCATGATTTCTGAGTATTAGTGCAACTCATCCTCAAACTGATTTGCCATGAAGAAGAGGCAGTGTATTGGAGAATAGGGGCTTATGGTTACCGGGCAAAGAGAGAGCCGATAACTGCTGTTACACTATTTGTCATGTTAGGATTGGGTTTAGCTAGGGCAGGAACAGGAGTCTCATGGCTCATTCTACAGGATAAAAACGATGGTGCCTTAAGATCCACCATAGACATGGACATAGAAAGGCTCGAGAAATCTATTTCTCACCTCCAGGAATCCCTCACCTCCCTCTCAGAGGTAGCACTCCAGAACAGAAGAGGGTTAGACCTATTATCCTTACAGCAAGGTGGCTTGTGTGTGACCTTAGGAGAGGAATGCTATTTTTATGTAGACCTCCCGGGGATCGTAAAGGAATCCATGGCATTAGTTAGAAAAGGCCTCCAGATAGCCGGGCGTTGTGGCGGGCGCCTGTAGTCCCAGCCACTCGGGAGGCTGAGGCAAGAGAATCACCTAAGCCCAGGAGTTGGAGGTTGCTGTGAGCTGTGTGACGCCACGGCACTCTACCAAGGGCGATAAAGTGAGACTGTCGCTACAAAAAAAAAAAAGACCTCCAGAACCACAAGCTAGAATGAGAGCAGTCACAGAGCTGGTATGAAGCAATGTTTAACTGGTCCCCATGGCTAACTACGCTAATATCCACCCTTGCCGGACCCCTGCTTATCTTGTCTACTGCTGACTATTGGACCTTGTGTAATCAATAGACTCATTACCTTTATTAAAGAACGAGTGGGGGCAGTCCAACTCATGGTGCTTAGATCACAGTATGCTCCCTTAGCTGAAACCCTGGAGATGTCATCCCCGGCCCCATGATTGGTACCTCTGAGGTTACAAGTCAATGGGGGAATGAGAGAGCAGGCCCAGTGGGCCCAGTGAGCCAAGCTGATGCCATTTTGTATAAGCCACCATTTTGTACCCTATTACAAGAAAAACCACATGTGCTTCTCAGAATTACCCACCCCTAGGAAGAGCCGATCAGCTATAGGCAGGAAAGCACCCAATATTCCGAAGCTAGCGCAGCCAATAGAATTATGACAGGTTGTGAATCAGCTAGTCAGGAAGGTTGGCAGTTGGAAACCCTCCCCCACTCTCACTGTGACCACTGGCGGTTGGAAACCCCCATCCTCACTATAAAACCCCTTGTGTTCAGAGACTCAGGGGCTCTCAGCTCTCCCCTGCTGTGCCAGGTAGATCTGAGGGTCCGAGCTCAAGCTTGAATAAAGGCTCTTTGCTTTTGCATCGGAATTGGCTCCCGGGTGGTCTTTGGGAACTCCGCAATCTGGGCATAACATAAGCACCTTAAGAAGTGGCTTTGCCAGTGTGCCATTAACACCTGGTCATTGTGGCTACTATGTATCAAGCCCTGGTACTCCCAGCCCAGCTCAGCCACTGACCAGAAGGAAGACAGCAGCCAATCCCTTGGAGAAACACAGCCCGAGTCCCTCAGTGAACACTAATCCTGGCCCTCTGAGGTTACCTGAAGGGGACCAAAGCACAGAGAGTTCTTTGTCTGTCCTGAAGGATCAAGGTCAACTTTAACATGGAAACAAAGAACAGATTTCCTCACACACCCATTTTACAGATGGGAAAACTGAGTCTCAGTAAGGGAAACAGCCCATGGAGGTAAGGGTTAGCACAGGTATTCAGACCAAGGATCCTACATCCCCTCCACCAAAGACCCTCCCCAAGCAAGTCCTGAGCTGCTGAACAAGCTCCATGCTGAGCTCGGACAACATGCCTGAGACCCACGTTCCCTCACTTAAACCCTACTCAGGTCGGTTCCATCCCAGTGGGGACTGTGCTACTTCACTGCAGTATTCTCAGCCTCTAGCACAGAGCCTGGGACATAAGAGACACTTGATGTTTAAACAGATGGCTGAAACAATGCATCCCCCCGTAGCCACTTGGGGGTGCTCTGACTTTACACATGAGCACCTGACATGCAGAAGAGCCTGAGCCTGCTCCTCCCCCACTCGTGAAGCCTGGGCCCTCTCCTCCCCACTCGTGAAGCCTGGGCCCGCTCCCACCCCCTCATGAAACCTGGGCCCGCTCCTCCTCCACTCGTGAAGCCTGGGCCTGCTCCTACCTCACTCAGGAAGGCTGGGCCCGCTCCTCCCCCACTTGTGAAGCCTGGGCCCACTCCCCCCAACTCACGAAGCCTGGGCCCATTCCTCCCTCATTTTTGAAGTGGGCATCCCATACCACATCCTGCTCCCTGCTGCATGCAAGCCATGTGAGAACACAGACAGTTTTTCTTCTAACTTTCCAACTGGATACGTTTAACTTGTCTTGCTTAACTGATCTGGCTGTGAGTTTCAGTACTATCTTGAGTAGAAGAGGCAAGGGCCAGCCAGCACCCTTGTCCTGTTCCTGATCTTGAAGGAAAACTTCTCAATCCTTCAGCACTGAGTATGATGTTAAATGTGGGCTTTCCACGGATGACTTTTACTATTTTCCTCTGTTCCTAGTGTGTCCTGGAACACAACAGTAAATTCCAGATGCCACCCTGTCCTCACAGCTCACAGCTTACAGCCTTCCAGATAGGGCAGCGTCTCACTGACCACTAGTGCTGCCTGCCAAGCTAAGCTTCCTCTAGGACAAGGGCTTGAGTTTCAACAAGGGCCGGCTCCAGAGCCAGAGCCACCGGCAGATACTGGGTCTGCTCCAGAGCTACCCCTACCTCCACTGCCAGTTTTCACACTAATTCTGATGCCACTGCTAGAGTTATACTCAGCCCAGAATTACCACAGCTACTTCTGGAGCCAGCTGTGGCCCTGCTGTCTGACACAGAGCCATGTCCCAGCTCCTGTACCAGGCCCACAGGCCCACAGCCCCAATGATACAGGACAAGTGGCGTCCCAGCTATCTTGTGGAGTTGTAGCGGGTGCAGACCAGCTGCCTCCACCTTGGCGGTGGTGATGCAGTGGCAGGGAGCAGAGGAACCAGCGGGCTGGACGGTAGGCAGGGGGCCCCCTCGGCAGGAGGCTCCAGTAGTCAGAGGGGCCAGACAACTGCTGGGGAGACAGCAGCACCTTAGGCTGAACAGGAAACTCCCATTTTTCTAGGCCTGGCCAATTTCGTATAAATTTCCTAGGCCGGGGAATAAAAGCATTGTAGCCATTCATTCATGTCACAGACATGTGCCAGACACGCTGTCCCAGAAATGCTAAATTTAACTACAGAGAGTCCCAGACAGGCTAAATGTAACTACTGAGGGCCAGACATGTCCCAGACACGTTGTTCCAGACACAACCCAGACAGGTCCCAGAAACGCTAAATGTAACTACCAACATGCTAAATGTAACTACCGAGGGCCCCATGGGATTATATATACCCCTAGACAAAGAGCCCAGAGACAGACAGACAGTTTTCTCTCCCAATTTGGGTTTTCTCTCTCTGCCAGGAGCTCTGGTGCTTCCATTTTCTCTTCTGTAAATAAATCCTGTCTTACCACTAATCTGTGGTCGGTGGATTCATTCTTCAAATCACTGAGACCAAGAACCTACTGAGGTGCGAAATTCCGGTATCATATTTGCGGGCTCGTCTGAGATTGATGATCTGTGATAAGCAATGGGACCACTTACCTCTATCCTGCTTTTCTCTATAGTTATAATAATGGAGTCTAATAATTTTGATGCCCATCCGCCGGTAAATGTGCATAGTGTGGCTGCTGACCTCCAGGTCACAGGCAAAAGGCTGTTGGGGAACGAAATTTCCAATTCCCCTTGGCTCCAGAAGGGACTTTTGAAATTGTTCTGTGTTTACTCCTTTTCTCTGGTTGAGAGCCAAGCAAAGAGGTAGCACCCAGAGGCCCTGGGGTCCCCAGCAATGGTTCTGACGCCAGGACATGGGAGGGCCTTCTGGAAATCGTGCTCTCCCAGCTTTTACTATCTTCTCTTCTCTTCCGTGGTCGTAAACTTTTCCTATTTATCTCTGTAGACTTCTTCGGCTTCTCTCTCCTTGTAGTTTGCATCTTTGTCTGAATGTTGGTAAAGGATTGCTTTATCTAGTTAAGTTTGTACAGGCTCATTCTGATATCTTTTGAATATTTTAAGTGTGTCTCAATGTTATAGGTGTGTTGTAAGGTCCTTTTTATTGCCTTTCATTCCAAAATTAAATTCAATTGGCATTTTCATGTGTCTGAGAAAAAAGACTAAACCATGTTAACTACAAGTCTGCCCCAAACTAAGTCAAAAAGACTCCCCTACATGGCTTCTCTGGACAACCACAGGCCTGTGAAGGGAAGCCCTGGGCAACTCCCCAAGGCAAGACTGGCCCGGAACCCTCGGCTACAGTTCAGTCTCTTAAAAATGAAAACGACCATGGGTATTTGATTTCTTCTGGTTTATTGGTGTAGATGGGAAAGTTTAAATAAAATACTTCTAGGTTTCTTTAAGACTTCTGCTAACTGTAATTAATTGTGATCCAAAAGTTTCAAAGTGTCTCTCAACTCTGATTTGTCACTAAGTAATTATTGTTGCATGGCTAAATTTGGGGAAAGAAAAGGGAGGTCAGAAAACTGTGGCTCAGTCAGTAGGGCGCCAGCCCCATATGCCGAAGGTGGTGGGTTCAAACCCAGCCTCAGAGGAACTGCAAAACAGAAAAAGAGCCAGGCGTTGTGGCAGGCGCCTGTAGTCCCAGCTACTCGGGAGGCTGAGGCAAGAGAATCGTCTAAGCCCAGGAGCCGGAGGTTGCTGTGAGCAGTGGGACGCCTCAGCACTCTACCCAGGGCAATACAGTGAGACTCTTTCTCTACCAATAAATAAATAAATAAATAAAAATTAAAAAAAAAAGAAAACGTAGCATTTAAGACCTGCTATTTTCCTTTGTTACTAGGAATTTAGAAGAAGCTGGTAAAGATTATATAGAGTTAAATGTGCAAGCAGCGCACAGCCATTTTCTCCAGAACGGGCACATCCCCACTTTGATTGATACTCGTGGAGCTAGGGGGGGAAGGGGCAGAGAGGGGCAGAATATACATCAGGTGGGACCAGGCTCCCTGATCCCTGATTCCTCAGGCTGTGCTGCGGCATGTTATAAGCACAGGAGAGCCAGCAGGTACTAAGCGCGACACTGGTAAGAGTGGCTAATTCCAGACAAGCGCAGGAGCTGAGGAGGCCACTCACCTGACACTTCCTTTTGTTTGGCGGAAGGCTTCTGGGTTTGGTCAGAGGACGCTTTGACAACCCAGGAATATGGGGTGGGATTGATTAAGATGCTGGCTGGACGTTTGTTCTTTCCCACAGATGGGTAATGTTGTCTTGCCAAGAGAACTGTCATCAGCCTGGGACCAGGCTCCCAGATACCTGATTTTTCAGCCTGTGCTGCTGGAACACTCCGCTGGGCTATATTCTGAAGCACTGGGACATGTTTGATCCCCAGATGCTGAAAAAAGAATGTATGGTTTTCTTCTGCACCCAGGCCTGGCCTCAGTATCAACTCTCCGCTGGTGAACAGTGGCCTCCGGAGGGTACTCTTAATTATGACACCATTTTTCAGTTAGATACTTTTTGTAAACAAGAAGAAAAGTGGTCTGAAAAGGTATGTGCAAGCTTTCTTTTTCCTCAGGGACAACCCCCAACTGTGTAAAACCTGTCAGATAGATTCAGCTCCCCTGGCTGTAGTCACTTCCCCAAATGGTCAGGGATTCCCGAGGAAGACACTGTCACAACCTAGTTCAAACCTAACATCTACTTCTCCTGTACCTTCCTCTGTGCATTCAGAAACCCCAGGAGGGAGGCTGTGTCAAGAGTTTTCTCTGGTCTTACTGAGACCCCAGAAGGCAACCATATCCTTCTTTGTGTCCCTTGGTAGAGACTGTGGGTGGTGACAGAGGAAGTGTGCAAGTATACACTGGCAGATTTGAAGCAAATAAAGGTTGATTTAGGAAAATTTTCTGATGACCCTGATAAGTACATAGATGTTCTCCAAGGGTTAGGACAAAGCTCTGACCTCTCTTGGAGAGATGTAATGTTACTACTAGATCAAACTTTAACTTTTAATGAAAAAAATGAAGTCTTCGGTGAAGCTAGAAAGTGGGGTGATTTGTGGTTCATGTCCAGTGCTGATGGCAGTATGTCTCCTGAGGAAAGGGACAGATACCCCACGGGAAGACAGGCAGTTCCCTTTGAGGATCCCAAATGGGACCCTGAGAAACAAGGTGACTGGTGGCGTAAACATTTTCATGTATCCTGGAAGGTTTACGTTGATCCAAGAAAAAAGCCTATGAATTAGTCTAAGTTATCTACTATTAACCAGGAGCAAAATGAGAGTCCCTCAGCCTTTCTTGAGCAGCTTAGAAGGCGATGAGAAAACATGCTCAGTTAACACCTGACTCTTTAGAGGGCCAAATTATTTTAAAAGATAAATTTGTCACTCAGGCAGCCCCAGAAAAAAACTCCAGAAATTGGCTCTAGGCCAGATCATAACCTGGAGAATCTTGTTAAAATGGTCACTGTGGTCTTTTATAACCGAGATCAGGAGAAAAAGGAAGAAAGAGAGAAAAGGGATATGAAAGAATGACAGCTCTAGTGATAGCACTCTGACAAACAAGCACCTTTCATGGGCAGAGGGAAGCCAGAGGCACTAAGAACAAGTGCTGCCCATGTGGTCAGGCTGACCACTTCAGGAAGCACTGCCCCCAGCAGCACCACCAGCTGGGCAAGCCACCTGGCCCCTGTCCAGAATGCAAGGGTGACCATTGGAGGGTTGCCTGTCCTCAGAGGCAAAGGCCTCCAGGGACAGTGACCCATCAGCCCCCAAACTGGACTGAGGGTGCCCAGGGTAGATTCTCACGGCTCCAGCTTGTGTCATCACCCCTAAGGAGCCCCAGGTTTGCCTTCTAGTGGAGAACCAGGAGATAGAATTTCTTCTGGACACTGGAGCAACCTTTTCTGTACTTCTCTCTAGCCCTGGTCTTTTATCCCCCAAATCTGTAACTATACAGGGGGTGTCTGGAAAGTCAGTTACCAAAATTTCCTCTCAGCCTTTAAGCTGCATTTGGAATGACTGGCTATTCTCTCACGCCTTCCTAATCATGCCTGAAAGTCCTGCTCCCCTTTTGGGAAGGGACATACTAACTAAAGCAGGAATAACCATTTATATGAATATGAGACAGGAACCTATACTATGCCTTCCCTTATTGGAGACAGAAATTAACCCAGAAGTGTGGGCTACTGAGGGACAGGTGGGAAGAGCAAGATATGCTCAACCAGTCCAAATTAAGTTAAAGAATCCTGCCATCTATCCCAATCAAAAACAGACACTTAGAAAAAGCAGACACTTAGAATGGACTAATACCCATTATACAGAATCTAAAGCGACAGAAATTATTAACAACTTGCAATAGTCCATGTAACACTCCCATTCTAGGAGTGCCAAAGCCCAATGAACTTGGAGACTAGTCCAAGACCTCCGCATTATAAATGAAGTGGTCATTCCTCTCCATCCTGTAGTTCCCAATCTACACTTTATTGTCTCACATCCTTGAAAAGGCTGCCTATTTATTTTTTATTTATTTATTTTTATTGTTGGGGATTCCTCAAGGGTACAAGAAACCAGGTTACACTGATTGCATTTGTTAGGTAAAGTCCCTCTTACCCTCTTGCAAAAATTGTGTGTTGCCCCCAAAAGGTGTGCCACACACCAAGACCCCACCCCCCACGCTCCTTCCCTCTCTCTGCTCTTCCTTTCCCCACCCCTCCTTCATTCTTTCTCTCTCTGCTCTCCCCTTCCCCCACCCCCACTGTGTCATTAATTGTCATTAATTGTCCTCATATCAAAATTGACTACATGGGATTCATGCTTCTCCATTCTTGTGATGCTTTACTAAGAATAATGTGTTCCACTTCCATCCGGGTTCATACAAAGGATGTAAAGTGTCCATTTTTTTAATGGCTGAATAGTATTCCATAGTGTACATATACTAGAGCTTGTTAATCCATTCCTGGGTTGGTGGGCATTTAGGCTGTTTCCACATTTTGGTGATTGTAAATTGAACTGCAATAAACAGTCTAGTGCAAAGGTCCTTATGATGAAAGGATTTTTTCCTTCGAGGTAGATGCCCAGTAATGGGATTGCAGGATCAAATGGGAGGCCTAGCTTAAGTTCTTTGAGGGTTCTCTATACTTCCTTCCAAAAAGGTTGTATTAGTTTGCAGTCCCACCAGCAGTGTAAAAGTGTTCCCTTCTCTCCACATCCATGCCAGCATCTGCAGTTTGGAGATTTTGTGATGTGGGCCATTCTCCCTGGAGTTAGATGGTATGTCAGGGTGGTTTTCACTTGCATTTCTCTAATAATTAGGGATGATAAGCACTTTTTCATGTGTTTGTTAGCCATTCGTCTGTCTTCTTTAGAGAAGTTTCTATTCATGTCTCTTGTCCATTGATACATGAGATTGTTGGCTTTTTTCATGTGGATTAATTTGAGCTCTCCATAGATCCTAGTTATCAAGCTTTTGTCTGATTCAAAATATGCAAATATCCTTTCCCATTGCATAGGTTGTCGATTTGCTTTGGTTGTTGTCTCCTTAACTGTACAGAAGCTTTTCAGTTTAATTAAGTCCCATTTGTTTATTTTGGTTGTTGTTGCAATTGCCATGGCAATCTTCATTGTGAAGTCTTTCCCCAGGCCAATATCTTCCAGTGTTTTTCCTATGCTTTCTTTCAGGATTTTTATTGTGTCATGCCTTGAATTTAAGTCCTTTAGCCATCTTGAATCAATTTTCATGAGTGGGGTAAGGGGAGGGTCCAGTTTCAGTCTTTTACATGTGGATATCCAGTTCTCCCAGCACCATTTATTGAATAGGGAGTCTTTCCCCCCAAAGTATGTTCTTGATTGGGTTATTAAAGATTAGGTGGTTGTAAGATGTTAGTTTCATTTCCTGGTTTTCTGTTCAATTCCAAATGTCTATGTCTCTATTTTTGTGCCAGTATCATGCTGTCTTGACCACTTCGGCTTTGTATTACAGCCTAAAATCTGGTACAGTAATGCCCCCAGCTTTGTTTTTACTAAGAACTGCCTTAACTATACAGGGTTTTTTCTGGTTCCATATAAAACGCAAATTCATTTTTTCCAAATCTTAAAAGTACGATGTTGGTATCTTAATAGGGATGGCATTAAATAGGTAGATTGCTTTGGGAAGTATAGACATTTTAACAATATTGATTCTTCCCAGCCATGAGCATGGTACATTCTTCCATTTGTTAATATCCTCTGCTGTTTCCTTTCTTAGGATTTCATAATTTTTTTAATAGAAGTCCTCCACCTCCTTTGTTAGGTATATACCTAGGTATTTCATTTTCTTTGATGCTATGGTGAAGGGAGTTGTGTCCTTAATTAGCCTCTTGACTGTTATTGGCATATCCAAAGGCTACTGACTTGTGGACATTGATTTTATATCCTGAGACATTACTGTATTTTCTGATGGCTTCCAGGAGTCTTGTGGTTGGGTCTTTGGGGTTCTCTAAGTATAAGATCATATCATCAGCAAAGAGGGAGAGTTTGACCTCCTCTGCTCCCATTTAGATGCCCTTTATTTCCTTATCTTACCTAATTGTATTGGTTAGTACTTCCAGCACTACGCTGAATAGTAATGGTAACAGAGGACAACCTTGTCTGGTTCCAGTTCTAAGAGGAAACACTTTCTGTTTAACTCCATTCAGTAAAATATTAGCTATGGGTTTGTCATAGATAGCTTCAATCAGTTTCAAAAATGTGCCACGCATGCCTATACTCTTCAGTGTTCTAATTAGAAAAGGATGCTGGATTTTATTGAATGCTTTTTCTGCATCTATTGAGAGGATCATATGGTCTTTGTTTTTGCTTCTATTAATATGGTGGATAATGTTTATGGACTTGCGTATGTTAAACGAGCCTTGCATCCCCAGGATAAAACCTACTTCATCATGATGTATAACTTTTTTAATAAGCTGTAATCTATTGGCTAGGATTTTGTTGAGAATTTTTGCATCTATATTCATGAGTGAAATTGGTCTGAAATTCTCCTTTTTAGTTGGTCTTTTCCTGGTTTTGGTATCAGGGTAATGTTTGCATCATAGAACTTATTTGGGAAGATTCCTTCCTCCTCAAATTTTTGGAATAATTTCTGCAGTATGGGAATAAGCTCTTCCTTGAAGGTTTAATAGAATTCTGGTGTGAAGCCATCAGAGCATTGTTTGGTTGGAAGATTTTTTATTGTTTCTTTGATCTCAGTGCTTGAAATTGGCCTGTTCAGGAGCTCTATTTCTTCCTGGCTAAGTCTAGGGAGAGGGTATGATTCCAAATATTGATCCATCTCCTTCACATTGTCAAATTTCTGGGCATAGAATTTCTGGTAGTATTCAGAGGTGATCTCTTTCATCTCTGTGGCATCAGTTGTTATTTCCCCTTTATCACTTCTGATTGAGGTTACTAGAGATTTTACTTTTCTATTTCTAGTTAGTCCTGCCAAAGGTTTATCTATTTTATTTATTTTTTTAAAAAAACAACTCTTTGTTTCATTTTAATTTTTGGAATGATTCTTTTGTTTTCAATTTCATTGATCTCTGATTTAATTTTGGATATTTCTTTTCTTTTGTTGAGTTTAGGCTTAGATTGTTCTTCTTTTTCCAATTCCATAAGATGGCTTGTGAGTTTGTTGATGTGCTCTCTTTCTGTTTTTC
>CAUYON010062547.1:0-22556 GCA_963573935.1 Arctocebus calabarensis | reverse complement strand
GGTGGTATAGATTCAAATTAGAGTATTATAACTTTAATCTTCCTGCTGGCCACAAAGAAAATAACTACAGTGATCAAAAAAGCATGGTACTGGCACAAAAACAGAGAGGTAGATGTTTGGAACAGAATAGAGAACCAAGAGATGAATCCACCTACTTACCGTTACTTGATCTTTGCAAGCCAATTAAAAACATTCAGTGGGGAAAAGACTCTCTATTTAACAAATGGTGCTGGGTGAACTGGCTAGCGACCTGAGGCTGAAACTGAACCCACACCTCTCACCATTAACTAAGATAGACTTTCACTGGATTAAAGATTTAAACTTAAGATATGAAACTATAAAAATTCTAGAAGAAAGTGCAGGGAAAACTCTTGAAGGCATCGGCTTGGGTGAATATTTTATGAGGAGGACACCCCAGGCAATTGAAGCAGTATCAAAGATACACTACTGGGACCTGATCAAACTAAAAAGATTCTGTACAGAGAAGAACATAGTAAGTTTAGCAAGCAGACAGCCCTCAGAATGGGAGAAAATATTTGCAGGTTATGCCTCTGACAAAGGTTTAATAACCAGAATCCACAGAGAACTCAAACGTATTAGCAAGAAAAGAACAAATGATCCCATCTTAGGATGGGCAAAGGACTTGAAAAGAAACTTCTCTAAAGAAGACAGGCACATAACCTACAGACACTTGAAAAAAATGCTCACCATCCTTAATCATTAGAGAAATGCAAATCAAAACTACTTTGAGATATCATCTAACTCTAGTAAGATTAGCTCATATCACAAAATCCCAAAACCAGAGATGTTGGCGTGGATGTGGAGAAAAGGGAACACTTCTACACTGCTGGTGGGAATGCACACTAATATGTTCCTTTTGGAAGGGTGTTTGGAGAATACTTAGAGATCTAAAAATTGACCTGCCATTCAATCCTATAATGCCTTTAGTAGGCAACAAAAATCACATTATAACAAAGACATCTGTACCAGAATGTTCATTGCAGCCCAATTCATAATTGCTAAGTCATGGACGAAACCCAAGTGCTCATCGATCCACGAATGGATTAATAAATTGTGGTACATGTATACCATGGAATATTACGCAGCCTTAAATAAAGATGGAGACTTTACCTCTTTCATGTTTATATGGATGGAGCTGGAACATATTCTTCTTAGCAAAGTATCTCAAGAATGGAAGAAAAAGTATCCAATGTACTCAGCCCTACTATGAAGCTAATTTATAGCTTTCCTATGAAGGGTATAACCTAACTATAGCACAAGAATATGGGGAAAGGGACAAGGGAGGGGAGGGGAGGGGTGAGGATGGGGTGGCGGGAGGGTAATTGGTGGGGCTACACCTATGGTGCATCTTAGAAGGGTACAGGCGAACCTTACTAAATGCAGAACACAAATGTCTTCATATAATAGCTGAGAAAATGCCAGGAAGGCGATGTTAATCAGTTTGTTGAAAATAGTTCAGATTGTGTATGAAACCAGCACATTGTACCCCTTGATTGCACTATTGTACACAGCTATGATTTAATAATAAAGACAATAATAAAAAAGAAAATGACTACAGAATATACCCAAAGGAAATGAGAAAGAAATTGAAACATTTTATTATAAAAAATCAACTAAATCCAAAGGAAGATAGCAGTGCAGGAAATAAGAGATAAGCAAACCTATCAGGCATATTAAGAAATAGTAAAATTATAGATGTTCCTCTTTACAAGTAATTATTTTAAATGTAAATGGCTTAAACTTTCTAGTAAAAAGACAGATTGGCAGATAGATTTAAAAATAATGGTCCAGCTATACGCCTCACTTCAGGTCCAATGATAGAAATAGATTGAAAGTGAAAGATATTTCATACATTTAGTAATTGAAAGGGAGCATGCGTGGCTACACTAATATCAGATAAAATGGTTTAAAATGAAGAAATATTACAAGATTCAAAAGATATCACATGTTAATAAAAGGTTCAACACAGGAAGAGGATGTAACAATTATAAACATTCAGACAGCTAATAGCAGACCATCACAATACATGAAGGAAAAATTGATAGAATTGAAGAGAGAAACAATTCTATAATAATAGCTGAAACTTTACTCCTCCATTCTCAATAATGAGTAGAACAATTCTATATGAGATCAATAAGGAAACAGAGGACATAAACACAATAAACTACATACCAGACATATGTAGAACACTCTGCTTAACAACAGAATTATACTTTCTTTTCAGGTACACATAGGACATTTTCTAGGAAAGACTATATTTGAGACTGTAAAAAAAATTTAAATAGATTTTAAAAGATACATGAACAATCATCTCCCACCATGAGTGGATGAATTTCAAAAACATTAACAGAAAAAAGCCTGGAAAAGTTACAAATTTGCATGAATTAGTATACCAATGGACCAAAAAAAGAAATCATAAGGAATTTAGAAAATGCTTAGAGATGAGGGAAAAATAAAATATAATATACTAAAACTTATGGGACCAAGTGAGTGCAGTGATTAGTGGGAAATATATAGTTATAGTTTGTCCTGCTGAAGAGATGGTCAGAATTGCCCCAAAATTATTGGTAAGAATTCTACAAAGGACTTCCCCAAGTCAATTTGAGGTGAAGCTGATTTGAATTCTAAAGAACTGTCTAAACTAGCATTCATTAGAAGTGTTCATGTACACAGGCTGTGATGTTCTCATGATACAGAGCAAGAAAAAGATGATGTTTTATATAGGTAAGGCTATAAGGTGGGGCTAGGCTATGGAGTCTGTATAAAGGTTTGAGAATTTAGCTGAGAGTCAGGGACAATTTCTATGTGTCAGGACATGTTTGATCTTTCTGTTTGGGGCAACAACTTAAACATTATCAGTGTTTTGGGAAGTTCTTTGGCACCTTCCAGGTGCCAAACCTGCTCCTGTATGGGTCACAGAGTAGTAAGACACCCTGCGTTTTCTCAGTCAGGATAAATATAGAAAACAGGGGTAGCTAGGAGACCCTAAAAGATATAAATGCTTATATTTAAAAAAAAAAAAACAAGAAAAAAAAACACATGGAACTCAGGTGTGTGACTTGTGAATATAAGTCAAGGTTCCATTGATTTTGGACTATTAAAAATTGATAAATTCACACAAACTTTGCCACTTCCACATTTAAACAAGTAGTAACACTCTTATATTTAAAATTGGATCTGACAATATCCATATTTGTGCTCAGCCTATCTCTTAGTGGGAAAAGCTATCAAATATCAAGCACAAAGTTCATTGATAAGTGTAGATTTGAACTAGTTTGGTCACTGAGTCAAGACTTATTAATGTGGTCATGCCATTGAGTTTGGCAATGATTTCTGTGAATAGTACGACATCAAAATTACAGGTAATGAAAATTAGATAAATTGGATCATAAAATTAAAATTTTTATATACCAAGGGACACTGGAAAAGGCAACAGACAAAATAGGAGAAAATATATATTTACAAATCATATATACTATGTAATAGGAGATTTATATGCAGAATATATTAAAAATATTTCAACTTAATAACAAAAAAACCAATTTAAAATTGTGCAAATGACTTGAATAGGCATTTCTTCAAAAGATGATATACAAATGTTCAATAAACACAGGAAAAATGCCCACCAATACAAATAGGGGAATGCAAATCACAACCATGATGGGGTCCAGTACAGTGGCTCATGTCTGTAATGCTAGCGTTTTAGAAGGTCAAATCAGGGCGATGACTTGAGGTCAGGACTTTAAGACCACCCTGAGAAACATAGTGATGAGAGTCTTTCTCTGCAAAAGACAGAAAAATTAGCTGGTATGGTAGCACACACATGTAGTCCCAGCTACTCAGAAGGCTGAGGCAGGAGGATTGCTTGAGCCCAGAAGTGAAAGGTTGCAGTGAGATACAATGAGGTCACTACACTTTAGAGCAGGCAATAGAGCAAGACCCTATCTCAAAAACAAACAAGGAATAAAACCGCAATGGGCTACAACCTCACACACATTAGGATGGCTATTATTTACAAAAGACAAAACAAACAAAGCAAAAATTAAGGAGTGTTAGTGATGACGTAGAGAAATTGAAACTCTTGGGATGATGGGAATATAAAATGATGCAGCTACTATGGAATACACTATGGAATTTCCTTTTAAAATAACTATAGATGTTCTTTTAGATATATCTACCCTAAATAATTGAAAGCAGGGTCTTAAACAGGTAATTGTATACAAATATTCACAGCAGTATTATATGCAATAGCCAAAAGGAGCAAACCACCCAAATATTTATCAATGAATAAATGGATAAACACAATGTTGTATACTCATACAATGAAATTCTAGTACATTGGTAAGTCTTGAACGAATTATGCCAGATAAAGTACATTAGATATAAAAGCACAAATCATACGTGATTCTACCTACATGAGATACTTAGTGTAGCCAAATTCACAGAGGCAGAAAGTAGAGCAGTCAGTTATAAGGGTAAAAGGAGAGATGGAGAGAGTTACTGTTTATTGGGTACAGATTTTCAATTTGAGTTAATGCAAAAAATAGTGGTGATGGAAGTGGTGATGGAAAAATGTGAATGTACTTAACGCCATTGAATTGCATACTCAGAAATGTTAAAATGGTAATTTCATGCAGTGTATTTTTATCATAATAAAAAGATGATGATTAAAGATAGTTTTAAAATGTCCAAGTAGATGAAAATATCACTGTCTGTCACACAAAAAGTTTCAGAACACCAAACTTGGGGAGATTCTCTGAGACTTGAAAGAGTTCCCTTAGATTTTACTGAACTCAGGATGGGTCATTGCAAAAGGCTCATATTTTGCTTATATTCTGGTCTATTTTTAAGTTTGACATTTTTATATGGATATTTTTACTGTTATTTTATTAAATCATAACTGTGTACATTACTGCATTTATGGGGTACAATGTGCTGATTTTATATGCAATTTGGAGTGCTAACATCAGACAGGTTAACATAGCCTTCACCTCACCAATCTAATTGTGTTAAGACATTTATACTCTACTCTTAATAAATTTGACATGGACCCTTCAAATATGCACAATAGGTGAGGTCCCACTGATTACTCTTCCTCCACCCAGCCATCCCCCTCCTCTCCCCTCACCCTCCTCTTCTCTCCTTCATTCTGAGCTATAGTTGTGTTTTATCATTTGTATGGAAGTATGGGTGATTATGTATTGCTTTCATAATAGTATTGAGTACATTAGACACTTTTCCTTCCATTCTTGAGATACTTTACGGAGAAGAATATGACCAAATATTTTACAACAAAGATATATGCACAAGAATGTTTATTGCAGCCCAGTTCATAATTGACATTTTTATATGGATTATCTCTTTGTTTCCCAATTCAGCTTTGCTCTTTGGCACCAAATTCACTTAATTCTTTCTCCATTCCTTACAGTCAAGGAACTGGATGATTTTACACTACTCTTATGTCCCTAAAGGAGATTTGATAAGTGGTTCAAATAAAGTATGTAGGGGAGACCCACATATCACTTTCTCTGTGAGGAATAGCCGGTAGAAACAAACCACTTCCTCTATTTCTTCAACTTATCCCTCTAGTATAAATGTGCTCAAATTATTTAACATATGAAATATTTTTTCTTTTCTATAACATAATGGTGAATTCTAATTCTTCCCTTTGCCTCACAACAAACTTTCTTCAAAGTATAGTCCATATTCTTAGTTTCACTTCTGGTTGCTAGACCATTTTTTTTTCCTACAGCATACAGGCTCTCCCAAGGCCATCTTCTTGATCCATAGTTACGGTGGCCCATATGCAGTGAAAAGGAAAGAATTACACTATTCAGGTTGCTGCCCATCTGATCCTAATGTTATTATTCTTGCCAAACTCATCAATGAAAATGTATTTACTAAATCGGATGTATACCATTCAGGCTTTACCTTGCCTGAAATTTCTTGACATTTGACTTCTTCAAACATCTATTCTTATTGAAATTCTCTCCACATTTAGTTTCTGCCCAAGGTTTATACCCTTTCTTCCAGGTGGCATATGAGCCAATGACTGGATAATGCAGAGATACAAAGGTTGATGACCTTGCTTTGATTTAGGACTATTCTGAGAGGACATCTTACTTCAGAATTCTCCATGAGATGTACCAAGGCCTCAGTTAAAACTGAATTGCAGATAGTCTTCTCTTTCTGGCCAGCCCTGCTATCCTTATTTATACTGTTACACCATCTTATATGGCATTAGTTAGATGTACTGTTGGAAGAACTTGCCTTTTACTCTGACAGTGTCAATGAACACACACACAAATCACTCTTGTTTTAGATTCTACTCTTACTGCTTCACTGTTTCTTCAAAAATCTGTTTCTCTCTCAAAAATCCACTGATTTCATCAACACCAAAACCTTCCTTGATTCCTATCTATTATCCCTAGACATCTGCCTATTACTTGACCCCCTGAGTCATTATGATTCTCACTTTTCACACTGTAATAGCATCTTACCTTTAGAATATTTTTGGTGATGCTAAAGCCATCAATGAACACATCCCCAGAAGTAGTACTGTCCTCCCCAGTCAAAATTTGAAAAGTAGTCGTTTTTCCAGCTCCATTGAATCCAAGCAATCCAAAGCACTCCCCAGTTTGGACTGCAAGGGAGATATTTTTTACAGCCAGAATGACTGGACAAGTAAAATAGATCTAAAAAAAATTCCAGGAAACATAATTAAGTAAAGGATACTTATAGGTAAAATAACGCCAATACCTCAGACCCCTATGTATCACTACCTCAGTTCCACAGGATCTCTTCTGTTCAAATGGAAGAATACACACAGAACCTAAAGAACCACAGTGAGCCCTTGACACTAATGGCATACTTTTAAGTAGAAGTGAAACTAGCATATGTTGGCCATTGAATGACATTACCTTAATTAGTTCCTTAATAATCACTGTGGAATTCAGCAATTCCTGAGATTGCTCCAGGACTCTCTTTCTTTCATTTTGTATATCTTCATCTTCAGATTTCCCAGATAATTCCTTGGACACTGTATCCTGTATTTTTAAGACAAGAATCACATGCCCATTAGGCATCTGTTTTATACTGAGTGGTTTCATGAAAGCTAAACTGGAGGCTAACATTAAGGAAGCCCAAACAGAAGATTTGTGTTGAGTCATATCTTTAGACTTCCTGAATATCACCTGAGCTCTCAGGTACAGCTTGAAAAGTTTTGAATAATGAATAGTTCATCAAAGAAGTAAGGGTACATTGACCCATGAATGGATCAATAAATTGTGATATATGTACACCATGGAATATTATGCAGCCTTAAAAAAGATGCAGACTTTATCTCATTTATGTTTATATGGATGGAGCTGGAACCTATTCTTCTTAGTAAAGTATCCCAAGAATGGAAGAAAAAGTACCCAAAGTATTCAGTTCTACTATGAAACAAATATATAATCACCCACACTTCCATATGAAAGCTATAACCCAAGTACAGCTCAAGATGAATGGGAAAGAGGAGAGGGAAGGGAGGGGAGGGGAAGAATGAGTGGAGGGAGGGTAATTGGTGGGATCAAACATATGGTGTATTTTACAAGAGTACATGTTAAATCTACTAAGTGTAGAGTATAAACATCTTAACACAATAATTAAGAAAGCAGAGGGAAGGCAATGTTAACCAGTTTGTCATAAGTATTTCAAATTCTATATAAATTGTACATTGTACCCCATAAATACATTATTGTACACAGCTATGATTCAATTACAAAAAAAGGAAGTAAGGGTAGGGATCAGAGGAGAGGGAAAAGGTAACCATGTAGCAGAAAGTATGTAAATTAACATGCTATGGCATGTAGTTAAACTTTGAAAGACATAATTTAAAGTATTCAGATAAATTATTTTATCACTTACATACCTAAGAAGAAAGTCATCTCAAGAGATCAGAAAAGCTTTAAAAATAAATTTTGCCAAGATTTAAAGGGAATGCAAGCTAAGAAAAGTAGCAAGACTTAAATGGACTTTTCCTAAGAAACTCACTGAACCCTATGGCTTATATTTCCAAGATAAATGGTACATGTATGAATGTTTTCAGTCACATTTACTATAGATCAAGTAGCTTTAGAAAACAAATACCAAGATAATAGAACAGAAATCTGGCATACTTTTCAAGACATTTCTGTCCAATAATTTCAGATTTTTGTTTTCTAAAAAACCGTAGCGCGCGCGTGCACACACAATTTACCAGAACCATACATCTCACAAAAGAGGCCATAACTGCGATCAGCCAAATGTGATTTGTTACATTTGCAGTAGTTCAAAATACAGAAAGACTAATAGAAGAGTTACTCATTTCTTTTAGGAAAGAAAGAGAAAAAGTCAATAATACTTCATATAGAAAAATTTTGAGATTTTCAGAATTGCAGTGTGAGAGATCTGTGAACTCATGCACCAGTGGACCTGATAAAAATTATTTTAAAATATAATCACTCAAAGTCTTTAGAAATGATCCTGTCTTAGGCTATTTTCTGTTGATTATCTGAAATTGGATAATTTGTGAAGAAAAGAATTTGTTTCTTATAATTGTGGAGGCTGGGAAGTCCAAGAACATGTCTAGGCATCTGGTGACGGACTTCTTCCTGGTGAGGAATTTCTATTGAGTCTTGAGAGAACATCACATGTGAGAGGATTTAGTGTGCTAATATGCTTGATGACGTCCCTCAGTTCTTATAAAATCACCAGTTCCACTAGCACAACAACCTATTAATCCATTAATTTATGTATGATTAATCCAATGACTCTGCCCTCATGATCCAATTACTTCTTAAAGTAATGTCAATTCCTTTCAATACCATTACATTGGGAATTCACTTTCCAACACATGAAATTTGGGAGATACAGTCACACCATAACACATTTTAAGGGCATATAGTAAATGAAAAAGCTTTTATTCAAGAAAACCTATTAAACTTGTAAGGAACAATGAAATTCCTGCTTGCATCACAACCCCTTGCTTTCTCTCTCATCCTAGCCCATAGTAAAGGACTTTACCACAGACAGGTTCAGGCAAAAATACAGGGGTCCCTCTTCCTCAAGTTTCTAATCAAAAGATAAAATATCTTTCAGAGAGGGGCAGAATATCAGTATTTTCCACCTCATCTCCCAGAAAACTGTTGAACAGGCTAAGTTATGGCTATGTGTAGTTGAGATTCTGGATCTCCTTTCTTCTATCCAGCCCCTACTCATGAGGTGTAGGTCACATCTTGGGTATGGTATGGCTCCAACACTGAAGCCTAGGCCCTGGATCAGCCATAAGGCAGAGGTTTCATTTTGGGAGTGGAAAGTCAATAAGACCAAAGAATACTGTTTTCCACTGAATTCCAAGATCCTGGAGCAGAGAAGCTTAAAAGTGTGTCAGCTCAAGAGATTTTGCACAGGGTGAGAGTTAGTCTGTAAAACAGAGAACTCCTTTGCTTTACCTGATGTAACCAACTTTATTTAACACAGTACGGGAAAATTAAACCTTAGTGATCCTATAAAAATCAATGAAATTTTAGTGGAGAGCAATTAAAATGACGGATAGACACATTAAACTCTAGGCTCGCTAGTTTGCCAGAAAGAACCAGGGAAAAAGACAGCTATGAAGGGCCCTCCTGGGTTGAGAATAATTTTTTTTTTTTTGAGACTGAGTCTCACTATGTCACCCTTGGTAGAGTGCCCTTGCATCACACAGCTCACTCTTAGGCTTAAGTGATTCTCTTGCCGCTGTCTCCCAAGTAGCTGGGACTACAGGCACCAAACACAACGCCTGGCTATTTTTTGTTGCAGTTGTCATTGTTTAGCTAGCCCAGGTTGGGTTCAAACCCACCAGTCTCAGTGTATATGGCTGGTGCTGAAACCATGGTGCTATGGGGCTGAGCTGAGAATGAATCTTACACACTGAGCTTGAACTACTTTTGTATAGGATTCCAGATTTAATTGGTTTAGATTTTGGAGTAATTTATGACTTACTATGGCATTGATGAAATCACTACAAAAATAAGCCAGAAGTTAGTCAAGTTTAATACCTAGATCTCCACAAATACCACTGTCATACAAGGTGACTATGCCTATGTCCAGATCTGCACCATCTGAGGGAAAATATCAGAAACTTCATATGGAAGGGAAGTAGGTTTCACTAAAAAAGCCCAGCCAGCCACTAAACAATAAACTAGCAAACGTTAAGTCCCCAGTGGAGGGTAGTATACAGAGCTATAAATGAATATTATCTAAAGTTTAGAATTCAACAGAAAACTATAATGTGTGCAAAGAAATATAAAAGTTTGAAAAAATGGCAGACTAGAGGCAGACTACAGTGCAGCCAGCATATTTGCCACTCCCATGGAAACTAGAGAAAGTTTCAGGCTCTTGCCTCCATGGAACCACTCTTCATAGAAATAGCTGTATTAAAGTGCAAAGAGGCAATGTGGGATACTCAGAGCAGGACAAACAGGAAGAGAAAACTTATAGGAAGCAGGTGACAGGGAGACACATAAACAAGCCTTGGGTTGTTATGGGGACCAGTGGAGCGCTACAATGCCACACTCACTCTTTTGGTACTGAGTGAGCTGAGCTTCAGACCACTGCTGTGGCTGACTGAGACCCATCTGAAATCTGTGCAGAACTATAACACTACTCAATAGGTGAAGTGGGGATCAGATAGCAGCTAAAGGCATCCTGAGCTTTTGGGTCAAGCCTCTAGACCTCTATCAGTGTTGAGAAGGAATTGGATTAACTTGTGCCCTGCATATACCAGACCAAGTAACTTGAAATCAAGTGGTCACCCAAAAAGGACAAGGGGATCTGAATACTGAACAGACTGAGGCAGAGCACAGCAGACCCTGAGCTGAGAGGCAGTTATAGAGTAGGGCTTTGTTATAGAGTAGGTCCTATTAGGGATGGGGCAAGCCCCATGACTTAAGACCCCTGGGACTGACAACAACAAGCCAGATTTAGCATCCCAGAGGCCCTAGGACCTACTGAGTGGACTGGGGGAACAGCAGACTGCTGCTTAGTTTTAGGCAGGTCTGGGAAGGGGCATAGTGAGCTCCTTTGTCCAGGGCCTCTGAAAGTGATATTAGTCTGCTGGATTTGGCACATGATGGGTCTTAAAATCCACTAAGTAAGCCAATGAAATATTGAACTACCTCTTAGCTTCTGGCAGGTTGGGAAAGGGTCATGATGAACACTAAGTCTCCAGGGCCTCTGAAATAGATGTCAGTCTGCAAGATTCAGTATCTGAGTAGCCCTAAAACCTGATGAGTGGGTCAGCAGAACAGAAATCTGCTGCTTTATCAGGTCCTGGAAAGAGTGTGTGGAGCTCCATGTCCCAGAGCCTTTGATTTATTATTATTATTATTTTTGAGACAAAGTCTCACTTTGTTGCTCTTGGTAGTATGCTGTGACATCATAGCTCATAGCAACCTCAAACTCTTGGGTTCAAGTGATGCTCTTGCCTCAGCATTCTGAGTAGCTTGGACTAAAAGCACCTGCCACAACACTAGGCTATTTTTAGAGATGAAGTCTCCCTCTTGCTTAGGCTGGTCTTGAACTCCTGAACTCAAGCAATCCATGCACCTTGGCCTTTGAAACTGATATCAGCATACCAGATTCAGTATCTCAGCAGCCCTAAAATCTTGCTGAGTGGGCCAGAAGAACAGCAAGCTGCCACTTCACTTTAGGAGGTCCCAGAAGCCTAGAGACAGAAGAAGTAAAATCTCCAATAAGCTCATAAGAAATGAAAAGTGGAAAGTAACAACAGATACCACAGGGCTACAAAAGATCATCACTGAACAGTATAAAAACTCTGCCCAGAAATTTGAAAATGTGGAGATAATAGACCAATTCCTGGAATAAAACTACTTTCCAAGACTCAACCAGGAAGGCATAGAACCCTTGAACAGACAAAAGTTAAGCACTGAAATTGCAACAACAATAAAAATGTTTCCAACAAAAATATCCTGGACCAGATGGTTTTACATCAGAATTCTACCAAACTGTCAAAGAACAGCTTCTACCTGTATTGCAGAACCTATTCCCAGTGAGAAGGAAGAACCACCCCCCAACTCCTTATATGAAGCACCACAATACTAAAACCAGGAAAGGACTTAACAACAAAAAAGAAAACTACTGCCCAATTTCATTAATGAAGGCTGGAGCAAAAATACTCAATAATATCCTAGCAAACAGAATTCATCTAATATATGTATATATCATGACCAGGTGAGCTTCATCCCAGGAATGCAAGGTTGGTTCAGCATACATAAATCTATAAATTCAATTCATCACAGAAATAGAGGCAAAACCAAGGATCATATGGTCTCAGTTAATGCACAAAAAGCATTGGGTCTAGGTGGCTCTGTCTTGTATTCAGCTGATCTCTGTCCAATCCTAGTGAATCAGTGACTCTGGGTTGAAGTCTAAGCTGGGAGAAATATAAGCAACTAAGACACCCCCCCCACACACACACAGGCACCAACTGGAAGAGGAAATCCAAACCTTTCCACTGTAACAGAACCAGGGTACTACCTTAGAGAGTCCTTGGTTTGTCCAGTGAAAGAGTTCGAAACCAATTGTTCCAGTCAGTACCCCCTCTCTAGCAAGAGAGTTCAAAAGGTCTCCAGCAACTAGATAGCAAGAGTCTTCTGGTAGCTCAAGTGTGGCTCACTCCAAAGCTCTGAGGAGTCAGAAAGGCCCGTCCAGTAGAAGGTTTTGACAAAGAGAGCTGATGTCTCTTTCCCCACCTAACTCCTCCTTCACTACCAGATTTGGGTAACCCCACCGACAGTCTCTGTTAAACCAGTCTCTGTGGCCCAGTTCTGCACAATAAGCAAATGTGCTAGGGCTTTGCACCTGCCAGAGTCCAGGTAAAGTCAATGCCTTGTTCTCTCAGCCACCACCTTATGCCACCAGCCAGCAGGAGGAGCTGAAGTCTGCCTTCCTCAGTTACTCAACGCAATTGGGGAGCGCTCCATCTGAGTTCAATCTAAATCTGAGGGTATCCAGAAATCAAATGTATTTCTCCCTCAGCCACCACACCTTTCCCTCTGCTATTCTGCAGCTCTAGTATTCCTATAGGACGAGGTCTGGCTCCCTCTATCAGTCCATAGCGTTGGGGATGTGACTGTCCAAAATCAGACCCCAGCAGGATCACTCTATTAATGCTGATGTTGGGTGGGTGGTGTCTCCACTTGGGTTCACACACCTAGCAGTTCCCTAGTCTCCACCCATTGCGCAGAGACCCAAGCCTCTACCTGCTGCCGAGATACACTTTCTCAGAGCCAGGCCAGATACCTTCCCTTGTGTGTCATTCCGCACTGTTATTGGATTCTCAGAGCCAGGCCAGATACCTTCCCTTCTGTGTCTTTCTGCACTGTTACTGGATTCTGCTAGATACAGCATAGCTGTGCTGCCACCGTCTATGTAATGCCCAGTCCTAGACAAGAAGTGTGGACATTCTGGTCTTTGCAGGGGTTGGATTTCTAGATCACCAGGCAAGGGGGGAAGGGTAGACGAGAAATTCAAGGTGGCAAGGAAAATATTTGTTTGAACTTCTGCCAGACAAGGGAATTCCTAGGCTCATAGCAGGGACTCTCTGGAGAGGGAGTCCCAGCTTCCAGCAAGTTGCTCTGGTGGGATGGGAGAAGAGAACCTTAGTTTACTGCTCACTAGTGGAAATCCCACAACAAGCAGAACTCTCTTGGGGGAGGGGATGGACACACGTCCTCTTTGGGATTAGTTCTGTACCATAAATTTGTTTTCTTGGAGTTGCAGCTTGCCTCGGCAGAGAAGATGTGTAATTATCTATGTCCTCTCTCAGCTCCGCTCCCACCCTTTGGCTTTGTTGAGTTCTTTCTGGCCTTTATCTCTCCATCTGGACTGGAGATTCTGTTGAAAGCTGGTTCCAGTCAGCTATCATCCCCCATTCCCACTTGTTCTTGTTGAAATTAAAAATTAGAGTTAGAGAAAATAGCCAACTCAAGTATTTAGCAAAACAGAAGACACATTGAAACAAAACAAACAAACAAGAAAGCAACCAGACACACAAGCACACAGATGCACAATCAGAAACAAATAAACAAACAGACAAAACAAAAAGAAATCCAACTCTAAAAGCCTGATGTAAGCACTCTCAGCAATCAAAGAAGGGAAGAAGAGGAAAAGCAGAAAAAAAAATAGTATTGATAATAATTTAAAAAAGAAACTTTGACAATAACTCCTAAAAGAAAGAAAAGGAAAAGAATGCAAAAGAGCAAAAAGAATGAGCAATGAAAAAAAGAAAGAAAAAAATGGCATGAACAACAAAAATATTATTCAGATATATATACATATATAAACATATGACTATATGTATGAGGTAGGGATCACCTTTAGTAGGAATATATTTATGTTGCAATATACTTTCCGAACACCGGGTGGCGCCATGAGTCGTTTCTTGGCTTACACCTGATTCACAGTTTATGCTGTTTTGGGTGGTTGCCTGGCGCTTGGCCTTAGACCCCGCCTGAGTTGTTTCCACTGATCTCAAAAAATCTTCACAGGCAGGTTTCACAAATTCTCCCTGCAACAGTTCCAGTGAAGTGCAGGGTATCCTGGACCTGCTTTGGGTGCAGGATGGCTGCCTGAAGGTGAGACTCAAATCATCGCACCTGGCCCGTGTGAAAAGGTGCCTATGGCAGTTGCCATTTCCAAAGTTTCCTCATCAGATAAATAAAATGTAAAATTACAGTGAACTATTACCTCATGCATCTTAGTTTTAAAAATGAAGAAAGTTCTATCATTGGTGAGTGAATTAAAACAGGTAATAATAAAGTTATTAATACATTTAAGAACAATGTATTGATATTAAATTTTAGGAAAAATAAACAAAAGAGATTGCATAAAACCAGAAAGCTCTTGTACAGCAAAGAAAATAATTAATAGAGAGAAGAACAACCTATGGACTGGGAGGGAATATTTGGAAATCATAGGTCTTAGAAATATGGACTCATATCCAAAATATTGTATACCAAATTCAACTCAATAGCAAAAAAATTAATAACACATTAAAAATGTGGGCAAAGAATCTAAATAGGAATTTCTCAATCTGATACATACAAATAGTTAATAGATATATTTTCATTATCACTAATCATCAGGGAAATACAAATTTAAACCACAATAGAATATCATCTCTCACCTGTTAAAATAGCCTTTATTAAAAAGGCAAAAGGTAAAAAGTGTTGGTGAGGATGTGGAAAAAGGAACTGTTGTACACTGGTAGTAGTAATATAATTTTTTTTTCCTTAGAAGAAGGATGGGACATTTATTTCTTTCCTGACAAAAGAAGGAAAATAAAAGACCGTTTCAAAATATTGATTTTTATTCCACATAAGCAGAAATACTGACCTTTTAAAATGGAGGGACTGTTTTCATTCAACTATAGTTAATGATTCTTACTGTCCCATCTCAGAGGAAACCAAAACCAAAATCATGACCTCCACCCACCTAGGAGGGATCCATGCCTCTGCTAGCCAGGCCAGCCTCCAGGCCCATCTTTTGTAGTGCACAGAACAAAAGACATTTCTTTTCCCCTCCCCAAAGACCACTGCCAGAGGCAGGGATACAGGTTTAAGTTTTCAAAAAGAGTTTTAAAGAAATAGAAAATATTTTCATGGTTTTTCAAGGCCAATTTCCTCTGTTACATGTTCCCCTCTCTCAATTTTATATTTCGCTATCTATGCAGGGAGGGGTGACATAGTCTGAGTTACTTCCTGTTGAATATATTTTAGATGGAAGGTTTATACTTATGTACACATGTCAATGTAAAACTTGTGGCAGTATATTTACAACAATAGATTACCAGGTGAAAAAGTCAAAAGCAATATATAACAGGGAGGATTGACAAGGCAGGATGGACTATTCCTATAGATTCCTATAACAGGGAGGATATAGGAATGGATGAATACCTATAATAGGAAGGACTGACAAGGCAAGATGGACTATTACAGGTCTTGGCTAGAAAGGAACATGGACCTTGGAATATAGAACTATTGGTTCCACTCTGTAGGTGATCTAAGAGACCAGTTTATACAAATTCAGAAATCATATACAGCACTGAACAAAGTCTAGGCTGACAAATCCAGTAGCAAGAAAGGTCAACAGTCTTAAGAAAATCTAAAGTAACTGTTTAAAGAAAAGAGAAACATGAAAATGTTGATATATTTGCTTTTTCTTTGTTTTTTTGTTCCATCAATGGGATGGAGAGACAACTCCTTAGTGAGAATTTTTTCAGGCTATCGCTTCTTCTGTTGACCTGTCTTGCTACTGGTAATACAAATTCATATAGCCATTATGGAAAATACTATGGAGCTTTCTCAGAAAACTAAAAGTAAAATACTCTAAGGCCAAACAATTCTACTTCTGAGTATATATCCAAAGAAACAGATATCAGGATGCCAAAGAGAGATCTGCACTTTCATGTTCATTGCATGATTGTTTACATAGCTAAGATATGAAAGCAACCTAGGTGTCCATCATCAGATGAATGGCTTTAGAAATTGTAATATATATATACACAATGGAAAACTATTCACCCTTATAAAAGAAGGAAATCCTACCATTTTCACCAATATGGATGAAACTGGAGGGCATTATGTTAAGTAAAATAAGCCAGTCATACACAAACACCACAGGATCTCACTTATATATGGAACGTATAAAAACTGAACTCAAAGAAGCAGAGAGTAGAATGGGGTTTACCAGAGGCTGTGGGAAGGGGAAATGTTGACCAAAAAGTATAGTTTCAGTTAGACAGAAGGAGCATCCTTTCAAGTTTATCACACAGAATGGTGACTATAGTAAATAATAATCCAATGCATACTTTAAAATTACTAGAAAAGATTCAAATTTTTTTCATTACAAAAAGTGTTGGGTCAGTTATCCCAGCACATAGCGAGGACAAGATGGGAGGATCTCTTGCGGCGAAGAGTTTGAAACCAGTCTGAGCAACATAGTGAGACCTCATAACTAAAACAAAACAAAAGAAAACAGAAAATTTAGCTGACAGGAGCTTGATCCCAGGAGCTTGAGCCATGTGGTGAACCGTGATTCCACTGCACTGTAGCTCAGGCAACAGAGTGAGACCCTATCTTCTAAAGAAATAAATATAAAGATAAGTATGTGAGATAATTTACTTTTAATTAATCTGATTTAATCATTTCACAATGTAAACATATATGAAAACATCACATTGTATCCTAAAAGTAACTAGAATTATTTGCCATTTCAAAATAAAATTAGAGGCTTGGTGCTCATAGCTCAGTGGTTAGGGTGCTGGCCGCATACACCAAGACTGATGGGTTTGAATCCTGCATGGGCCTGCTAAACAACAACAACAACAACAACATAGCTGGGCATTGTGTCAGTTGCCTGCAGTCCCAGCTACTTGGGAGGCTGAGGCAAGAGAATAGCTTTAGCCCAAGTTTTTGAGGTTGCTGTTAGCTATAATGCCATGGCATTTTACTGAGGGCAACATAATGAGACTCTGCCTCAAAAAAAAAAAAAAAAATATTCCATGGGCATTTGGGCTTCTTCCACGACTTAGCAATTATGAATTGGGCTGCAATAAACATTCTGGTACAAATATCTTTATTATGATGTGATTTTTGGTCTTTAAAATGGCTTTTTTCAACGGCTCCTAGTTTTTTTTTCTTTTGTGAAATGGAAGCAATCCTATGGCAACTTTACCACCATTATTTCAAAGTGATACTATAATGGCTTTATACTCATAAAACGATCAGATGAGGAGGAGCTCACTGAGGCAGGACACTGGCTCATTCCCCTGCGTTCTACACTCATGTTCTCAATGCAAGTGCAGTTTGTCAAAAATTAGCAGTTGTGCTTAAGATTGTTTTATATGGCTTAAATCCGATTTGTATTGGCTTTCATGATAAGTAACAAGAATAAATTAAACCTGTTTATTTCCATCAAAAGTAGATATTTTCATATGAGGCAAAAATATTTAATCATTAAAGAAGCTTAGTTAAGCAATTTGCTGCAGATTAACCCCAAATATATTGTTGAAAGCATTGCTCATGACATACACATTGTATCAAATTCTCAAGGAAATAATGCAAGCAACTTTAATGCTATTTTATTTTATGGTTGTTAACATTCACCTGTTTGGGGTTGTCCCCTCTCTATTTCCAAGAGATTCACCTTTGAATGTTGTAGGTCCACTTCAGTCAGATATTATTCTAAGAATAAAATTCCGTCATTTAGATGTTTTTAACATTGACCTATGCTTTCCTTGTAGTCAATGACAACAACGACACATGCTGCCGCCTGATATTTTTCTAAGATCCAAACACATTTCATGGACTGAAGGCATCCAAACAGTCTCTAGCAGGAAAATATATAGCACACAATCTTCTAAAAATGCACAAAATAACAGCTGGGATTTATAACAACAAATGAAGGGAAAGATGAAGGAAATATACAAATTATAAGCGTCAAGAAACACATAAATCTTTATGAAGTCTTATCATAACTCAGACAGAATGTTATCCTTTCAAAATCAGCCAGATCACGCCAGACATCGTATGGGGTTTTAAAACTCAGGTGCTTTGAAGTTGTTATCTTTGAAGTCCTCTTAGCATTAGAGGTTTGCTTACTTCTCAGATCATAGCGAATGATGCCTCAGTTCTATGTTGTCCTGTTGTTTCTCTGTGTCAGTTGCTGTTTCTTCTTCTCTTTAACACAAAAATCCATAATGTTTTTCTCTATGATAAATTTAAGCACTTTTACATAAAAACATTCGATTTACAAACAATAATAAAGTGGACTTGGTCAATTGCAAAGAAAAAAATCTTTTTCCTTTCTACTATTCTTTTCAATTCACTCTATCTGTGCAGTTTTTGTTGCCTATAGATTTTGGCCAGAATGTACAGTCTTTCTGGTTGTCTTGTATTCATTTCCTTATTCTTCCTTTTGAAAATTGATTCAAATGTCTACTAAAGTGCCAAGCACTATTCTAGGTGCTTAGACACATCAGTGAACACAACCAAAGATTCCTAAGGCATTTATATTCTAGCTGAGGAAAGGCATTGAAAGTGAGTAATTCCATAGAAAAGACAAAAATTAGCATTTGATAAATGAGATCAGAAGATCCAGGCTGGGTTTAAGAAGGAGAAGGGAAGGTTGGAGGGGGTAGGTGGGCAGGATTTCGCATTAATTATGGTAAGCAGGGCAAGCCTTACTAAAATAGTGAGATTTAGACATGGAGGTGAGGTTAGCAGTTGAAGATGAAGATCATTTCAGAATAAAAAGAGCAAAAACCTTGAAAGAGAACCATATCTGGTATGCTCATACAACATCAAGGAAGCCAGCGTGCTAAAGCCGACTGAGCAAGTACAGATGTAACCAGAGTTGGGGTGGGTTGGAGTGGGGTGGGGCAGAGGCAGGACATGAGAGAGAGACCACAATGACCATTTTCTGGATTCAGGCTTCTCATCTGAGTGAAATAAGGATATGAAATATTCTGACTCAAATGTTAGAAGGACAACTCAGGATCCAGAGGAGATGATGGTGGGTTCAGACAATGGAGGTGACAGTGGAGGATGTGTTTCAAAAGCAGAGCTCTTATCCTTACTTGACAGATTAGATATAGATAGATTAATTTACAGAATGGGAGAAAAAGAAAGAAGCTGTGTATTGCTGCACGGGTTAATTCCTGAACAACTATTAGGATGAAAGGGAAGTATATTTGGGAAAGGCAGCGGGGAAATAAAAGAGTATATTCTGCAGAATATTTGAAATTTTTAAAAAGGTTTAAATATGTTGCCCTATGGATATCGACTAGACAGCCAAGTGGATATTCTAAGTAGAAAATTACACATCTAAGTATATAGTTTGAAAGCACAATGTGGACAATAGAGATAAATAATTGGGGAGTCATTAGCTTATAAATAGTATTTAAAGTTAGGAGATTGGATGAGATCTCTACCGGCCTATAGCTAAAAAAAAAAAAAAGGTCCAAAATCTAAGCTTTGGACTAGGACGAGCTTTTTTTGGTTAATAGATCAAGTAAGTAAAATAGAAAGAACCGACAAAGGAGTCTGAGAATGAGCAATACTAAATTAGAAAGAAAGTTAATTCAGTACAAAGTTCTAGAAATTAAATTGAACAAGGTACTTTAAAAGAGGAATAGTGATAAACTTTATCTAATTCAGCTAACAGCTTCACTTCTTTCAGGAAAAATGGCCAAGTATTTTTAGAATTCACATAGATCGAAGGAGCTATATTTCATTCTAAAAACTGGTAATCAAATAACTAACCAGCAAAATCTTGAAGTGAAAAGGTCTCTAAGGAATTACGAAATTTTTCTAGCATTACTCTGCCATTTCCTGAAACTCCAAATTTGATTATTATTACCAATAGTATATGGTAATAATAAATACCATATGTTATTCTATATATATGACAGTATCAACCAAAATTTCCCTAATATTGGTGCTACTGAATATCAATCTACAATTCTTAGCATCCTGCAAATGCTTTTTGTTCTTAAATAAAAGAAATTTTGGAGTAAAAGAAAATCTTTAGTTCATTCTTTATTCTCTGAACTCTGTTCCAATGTATGTTCAATAGTAAATGTATGACTGTGACTAACTCCAGAAAACTGATTGTATTTAATCTTCTTGTTATTACCTTTGGGGATAGTACACAAGTACATATTTTGAATTTTTTTCCTAATTCTGGAGCTAAAAAGATCATAGCAAAACTCTGACACAATAAAGAATGTCTGCCAAATACCAGTCATTTTTCAAGGGATTTTGTGGAAGTTAAATTACTGATGACATACTTTCCTAAGTGCTTTCTAAATACTAATGTTGGAGTGTTAAAAAAAAAATACAAAAAGCATTCGTAGACCATTTGGAGCATGAATTCACACTTGGCACACAACCTTCACTGATTCTTTCCACCTGAATCACCCTAAACCCAGGGTGCCCAGGCAATATCAGCAAATGTTACATAATTACATAATATTTGCCACATCAGCAAATATTGCATAATCAGATTTTACAATGATCATTCTAGGTTTTATTTCATTTTATTTTACTTCTAAGAACAGAAAAACAATGATCTTATTTGTGGTAACATTAAACACTTAGAAATCAATTTCACACGAACCATGAATGCATGTAGCACATATACACATAGAATAATATATAGTACTTACATGGCTCTTATCAGGTACTTATTATGTGCCAGAGATTCTCTTAAGTACTTTACATGTATTAACTCATTTAATATTCACAAAACCTAGAGGAGGCTTAGGTTTATCACCTAATATCACCTTCTATATTACGGGAAGGAAAAATAACATCACAAAAAGAAAGGAGCGAGGTTACACAGCTAGCAAATGGCAAAGCTAGGTTTGGAACTCAGGCAGTGTAATTCTAGCATATGTACATCGTCTGTGGCACTATGCTTGGCTAAAATGTGCACACTTCCACACATACATAGAAAACTGTAAAACTACTGAGAGAAAGAGAGAAAACATGAACAAATGGAATTATCTTTAATTTTAAAAGATTACTCAATTAATCGTAATCACTTAAAAGTCTCCCTGAAAATGGTTTTCAAACAATGAATTTTATCATAAAATTAGCTTAACTTTTAGTAAAATGAAAATGATTTCTTTATAAAAGCCATAGCTATAATATAAAAATCTAGGAGCTATATTTTAATGAGAAGTATTAATGTCAGTTATTAAACATATAGTACAAAAGATGTGTTATAATTAAAGGTATAGTCAAATATTATAATAAATAATTAAATATATGATACATTCATTGCAGTCCAATTGGGCAGTGTACAACAGTTTTTGTATACATAACTCAATGGTCAAAAAATCCTTCGATTCACATACAATTATTGTAGCTATTTTATGAATAAGTAATAATCTTACCTAAGTCAAAGCTAATACATGGAAGTTGATACTGCCCCTTGAAAAGCCTCTGTGATATTTGTAGCTCCAGAACATAAATTTCAATACTAAACTTGACATTTAATGTTTATATCTTAAAAAATTCACTTAGCCATTCAAGTCTTAATTCCTTCATCGGTAAACGAATAATATTATCTTCTAGTTGAAACACATTATCATTAGAAAAATGTATAATGTAAAATGAAAAATTATAACAGTAATTAAAAAATCCAATTGCTGCTGCAATATTTAAGGTAAAATTTTAAATTCTTTACTATGGAAGACGTTGCTAGTTCTATTAGGATTCTTCCAAAAAATTAACCAATAGAATATGTGTATATATTTAATAGGTAGCTTTATCTTAAAGAGTTGGCTCGTATGATCACGAATACTGGCAAGTCCAAAACCTTCAGGCAGGCCAGCAGCATGGAGACCCAAGGAAGAATTATGTTGCAGTCTTTTTTTTGTTGTTTTTTATTGCTGGTGTTTGTTTGAGTGTTCAAGAAACCAGATTACACTGATTGCATTTGTT
>CAUYON010062546.1:0-15213 GCA_963573935.1 Arctocebus calabarensis | reverse complement strand
TCAAGAATGGAAGAAAAAGTATCCAATGTACTCAGCCCTAATATGAAGCTAATTTATAGCTTTCATATGAAGGCTAAAACCCAATTATAGCACAGGAATAAAGGGATAGGGGAAAGGGAGGGGAGGGGTGGGGGAAGGATGGGGAGAGGGAGGGCAATTAGTGGGAACACACCTACAGTGCATCTTAGCAGGGTACTGGCGAAACTTATTAAAGGTAGAGTATTAATGTCTTTATATAGTGATCAAGGAAATGCCATGAAGGACATCTGTAGCAGTACTATCAAAATATTTCTGAATGTATATGAATCGTGCCCTGTGATTGCACCAATGTACATAATTGTGATTCAATAAAATTATTAAAAAAAAAAAAGAATGTACTTACTGTGCTTTGAACGTCTTTTGAAAATAATTAATCTTTAAAACTTTTTGTGGCACACCAAAGATCCTCACACAGTCCACCTGAAAATCACTGCCCTTGGACATTCCTTGCATCTTTGTTTCCTGGGCCCCATCCAAAATAAGCTGCTATTTCTAAAAGATAATTATAATAAAGACTATGATTTTTTGGAAAGCCTTGTGTGTACCACGTACACGTCTCCCATGTCTTGTCTACTGTGTATGTTCCTCTCCTCCAGCCTGACAATTTCCAAGTTGTTATTCCCAGTTTCCTGATGAGTGGTTAGAGCTTGGGAAGGTAAATAACCTGACCAAGGTCAACTGCTTTAGAGAAACCAGGCCCAAAGCATTCTACCAGCCCTCGCTGCCACCTTCTTTCCTTTGCTTGATCATCTTGAATAAGAAAATTTTCATTGAATTGTTGGGCTCTGGAGTGACACCTGTTTCCCAGGAGCAGAAATGACACCTTTGAAGTAAAATTTTCTCAGTTCCCAGCTCCACAGGAAGAAACCTATTTGGGGGCCCATTATGGCGGTATTCTAGAAGCCATCAACTCAGATGCTTAAATATAGCATTTCTTCGGTGCTCTGGTGCCAGCAGCAGGGAAAGCATTTTGAAGGGCAAATAAATATTTATGTATGAGAGCTCTTTGTGCACAGTAAATGTTTGATTCTGTTGCCCCAATTCCCTGGGCTGAGAGTAAATTATGGAGCACAAAAGAGAGTGTGGTGTGAATACGCATTCAGCACCTACATCAGCCCGGCAAGGCTATAGTGAGCATCTGTGTGGCCATGTCGGGCCTTGGGCTCTGCAGCAGGACTGCCAGGCTGCAAGTGCTGCTGTGCACCTGGAGACCGCATAGTGCTTTGTACCAATTATCCCACTTAATTGCCACAACCCTGCGAAGTAGTTACCATTAGCTTCACTTTACAGATGAGAAGCAGCTAAGTCCCTGCTTCTGTGGACTCAGTTGTGTGTAGACATAGGCCAAGCAAAATAAGATGAGACTCTAGCTGTTTCTTCCTTTCCCACGAAACTGTAGGTCATCATGGTAGCCCTTCCAGCAGGGGCAGGCCCTTTGCCAGGCACTTCCTATTTCTTCAAATCCTCAGAACAGCCTGATGATGCAGGTTGGATAAACTCATCAGAAATAAATTCCTGCTGAGTGAATGAATGAAAGTCATGCCAGTCTGCTCACAGCCATGGTAGTGGGAAGAGAAACACATTTCTCTCCTCTGAATCCTTTTCCCAGCTGGGCCTCAACATTTAGACATCCATGTTCATCTCTGCTTCACCCACTTTTGGCAAAAGTCCTGCTAAGTTTGTTTCATCAGGTTCCCCTGATCTGATCGGGTTCTCACTCCTTCGTCCTCAGGTGATGTTTAGCCACCCTGACCTATCTTCAGCAAGGATCCTGCCACGTGGATTTAGGCAGACCTATCCCCAACCCCTGAGGTTTCCTCTTAGTCATTTTCCATACATGAACCCCCACTGTGTTCCTGCCTATCAGCCCGTCACCTGCCCCCTGCTATATCTGGAGTTGACCCCAATCTCTCTCCTCTCTGACAAACCCATTGCAGTGGTCCCTGTACCTATCACAATGGTTCTGATCAAAAGGCTGCCTTCTGCTTTAACAAGAGTCACAAATAATCTCTTTAACAATTCGAAAGTGTCTGAGCAGAGAGTCTCTCTCTGCCCCTCTCACTTGTCTATTCCTGGCCACTCTGGCCTTGCCCTTTCTTCCTCCTCAGGTCTTTCCTTTTTCCTTTTGTTCTTCTTATTCTTTTCCCTTTTTCGCATTTCCTCTTCTTCTTCCCCCACCCCCACCCCACAAAGACAGCTCTGAGGACTCTGAGACCGTAGGGGAAATGTTAGAGGGAACTTCTGGGGGTGACAGAGCCTGCTGTAGGGGAAGTAATTCCAGATGTGATGCCGGGTGCTAACAATCAGGCTGAAATGTACAGGTGCACCAGTAATAAAGCCCTTACAGCTGGAGCGCCAGGAGCGCCAGAGGAGGGGAGCGAGCCCGGCTTCTTAACTTGAGATGGATCAGAATCTGGTCTTTGCATATATTTATGCCTGAAACATCCCTTTTTGCTTTTTCAGAAAGGTGATCCATCTTCCCCCAAGTTTATTAGAAGCAGTTTCCCAACACCACTTATAAAATATTACAGGCGGCCCTGTGATTCATGGCTTCATTTATAACCCATAGCACTTGGGAACTTTGGGGGAATATTTCTCATTAAGTCTATTTCCCCAACTATTTGGAGCTGCCTCCTACTCCCAAGAAACACCAGAATATTCGAGACAGGTTTGAGCAGTGGGGTATGGTGTGGCTCCTGGACGTCGAGCATGGGTGCTGGGGACACACAGAAGGTGACCAGAGAGGTCAGAGGGCTTTCCCACCAGGTTTACCCTGGGCTACATGGCTTGTTTTCCACACTCACAATGGCCCTGTGTGTCAGAGACCTTAGTTGGTGGGTCTGTTTACCCTTTACCCTGGGGTCTCTACCTAAGATAGTCTCACAGAGGCAGACAGAGACAGTGGCAGAACAGGCTAGGCCTGAGTCATCCTATTATCAGCCAGCAGGAACCCTCTTACCATAAAGAGGCTCCCTTCCATAAGGAGTAGGCCAGAAACTCACTTCTTAGATTCTTTCATCAAATGGTGCAACTTCTTTCTGTTACCTAAAGCAGTATTTTTCTTACTAACAAGCATTGTTTACAGTTGGGAATCAGATGTTGCTTTACCATTGACATTAAGTCACTATGCCCTAAATACTAGGCCAAGTATCTGTAAGGTTTTCCCAAGAACCTTTGCGGTTTGACCATTATAAAGAAAACAGTGGTACTAATCTGGCAGTGCCCCTGAGTGCCTGTCTCCCTCACAGATGGCTATCCTGACCTAATCCTCTACCTTTGGCCAATTTTTCTCTATGACTGTTATCTCCTGAGATAAAGGGACAGAACCTGACTTCTGTACAATTTCCCCTTCCATCATACTCTAAATCTACAGGCTATATTATAACTGATTCATATATTGGGTTGTGAAGGGTAATGTTCAACTGAAGGAATTCAACTCTGTGTGCTGAGCAGTGAGAGACAGATAAATAAATCATTTATCAATTTCACCTGCTATTCTGGTCAATGTATGTCCAAAGTGAGCTGCAAAGGAAACCGTGAATCTGTTCTTCCCACTAGGTAGTGTTCTGAGACAGGTGTTTTTCTATAAAATGGGATCTTCCTTTTTAAATTATGTTTTGTAATGGAGGTCAGAAAACTACGGCCTGGGAAAGTGGCCCATAGGCCACATCTGGCCAATTGCCTATTTTCATAAATAAAGTTTTATTGGAACATACAACTCATAAAACTCATTCACTAGTGTATTGTCTATGGCTGCTTTCTTGCTACAACAGCAGAATGGAACAGTGGCAACAGAGCCTGTACAGCCCACAAAGCATAAAACAGTAATTCTCTGCCCTCTTTTCGTTTTTTGGTTTTATTTTTATTTATTTATTTATTTCAGATTAATGTGAGGGTTTAGGATACATTGTTTTCATTTCTAAGGTAAAGTTCAAGTTGTACTTGAGCCCTTCAATTATCTGGCCCTTAAGAAGTCTTCATATATTAACATGCATGTATTACTATCCAGAGGGGGTTGGATAGGAATACCATAAACTGGGTGACTTGTGACAACAGAAGTTTCTCACAGTTCTAGAGGCTGGATATTCAAGGAATACCATAAACTGGGTGACTTGTGACAACAGAAGTTTCTCACAGTTCTAGAGGCTGGATATCCAAGATCAAAGCTACGGCAAATTGAATAGCTAATAAAGGCCCATTTTCCAAATCATAAATGGTGCTGTATAGCTGTGTGGTAAAGGGGACAAGGTGTCTTTCTTCTGGTGTCTCTTCTGTAAGGGCACTAATCTGATTCATGAGGGCTCTACCCTCATGACCTAGTCACCTCCCCAAGGCCCCATTTTCAAATACCATCACATTAGTAATTAGGTTTCAGTATATGAATTTTGCAAGGAACACAAAACATTCAGACCACAGCAGAAATACATATTTAAAGTCATCTCATGCTCTATTTTACTGTTGATTTAAGGGATTTTCAAGGATGATTTTAACTAGCGGCAACTCTGCCTTACACACTGGCTTCTGAACCTACACTGTGGTTCTTTTGATTGTTGTGGAATTTTTTTTTGTTATTGTTAACCCAATCTAGTCAGCTATTTTTAACCTGCTATATACAGTCATCATGGCACTTTTTTTTTTTTTTTTTGTGGAGACAGACTCTCACTTTCTTGTCCTCAATAGGCTGCCATGGCATTACACAACTCACAGCAAGCTCCAACTCCTAGGCTTAGGCGATTCTCTTGCCTCAGCCACCCAAGTAGCTGGGACTACAGGTGGCTGGCTATTTTTTTGTTGCAGTTTGGCCGGGTCTGGGCCTGAACATGCTACCCTCGGTGTATGGGGCTGGTGCCCTACCCACTGAGCCACAGGCACTGCCTATGGCACATGTTTTTGAAGGATTCTGGAAGGAATCTTCCTCTGGAAGCTGGACTGACTATAGCAGGAGTGATAACACCTCTGAGGCATGTTTTCAAGGTTGGGGTTTTATGGACCCACTTGCATGAGATATTTTGCAGTCTGCTTTCAATTTCTCCTGGTCTCCTTCTCCTGGCGTGTCTGTAGAGATGCTGGACAAACCCTATGACTGCCGGGGCTCTCTGTGGCCTATACTGTGGGGGCATTTATTGGGAGGAAAGCTTAGCTTGAACAAGCCCGGTCAGCTTTGCCTGCGGTTAAAAGCAGGTCTTCAGAATCTTGGGTCACTCAGAAAGGGCCTTACAAGTACGTGGCAAAGTTTTCTTCACCTCACAGATCAACTTGTCCAGTGGCATACTGTCCTGACCATCACAGTCCCCAAACACACTCATCAAAAGTGGACATGCTCAGATGCTGCCCAGGAAGGGCTGATGCTGGAGAGGTCAGGTGGGGCAGAGGCATCCACACTGTTAAATAGCTGGGCAGAGTGGTCTGATGGACAGCAGGGTGGGAACTCCTAATCTGGTCCATACTCCTCCCCTGATGGCTCAGGAAGATAAACCCAAAACTGACGAAGCAGGTGACCAGCCAGGACCAAATCCTGGGCCTTAACAACCAGTCCTCAATACCAGTTTCCAAACTCACTGTAGCAGAGCCCCGGAGTGTTCACAGAAGTCTTTGAGACCAAGTTGGTGAAAGAATGACACCCCCAGGGGTGGCCTGCACAGCAGAGCTCTGGCAGTCTCTGTGTCCCACGTGTCCATTTGTGTATTTTAGGTACCATGCTCACATGGCTAGCAAGAGCTGGTGAGAGAAACTTTTGCTAATGTGATGGGGAGAGAAACTCTGAGCCTTGTATCTTGCAGTAAAACAATCCACCAGACTCTCCTTTTTTAAAAAAAAAATCTCCAGAAAGGGAAGATGCCACCCCTTAATGCTCTCTCAGAAAGACCTGCAAAGTGTCTCCAACCCTTGTGATGACTCCTCTTAGGTGCAAAGAGGAAGCTCTGTGCTCTCCTTGGACCTAAATCACATCACCGTTAAATCTGCCTGCTCCAAACTGAGCTACTTCTTTCTCTGACTCTTTCCTCTAAGCCTCTAAAGCCTCAGCCCGGCTCTGCAGCTCTAGGGCCCTTCTGGAGTCATGATGGTGGGTAAGCACCCACCACGTGCCACGCGGGGCCCCAGGCCTCGGATGGGGCAGGTGGGCTACTCGGGTGGCCCATCAGGATGGGAGAGAAGGAAGGGGCACAGAGTGGCTACTCACCACCCTTCCTCTGTGCAGGAGTTTCCCATGCATTTTCCTTCCTGCCATTCTACCAAGATGACAGGAACTGCCTTTCAGCCTCCTTCCCTATTGCCCAGCCTCAGGCCCAAGATGTGGGCCACACACTGGGAGAAGGATTCCACCAAACCAGTGTACAGTTCCCCGACCTGGGCAGAACTGTAGGGCAGAACCTGCCAGGACCCAACACCTGCAGGGTTATCTCTCTATCTATCTGTCTGTCTATTTATTATCAGGGATTCATTGAGGGTACAAAGAACCAGGTTATGCTGCTTGCATTTGTTAGGTAAAGTTCCTCTTATAATTGTGCTCCACCCCCAAGAGGTTTTCTTTCCAGGCTACTTTTCAGGTCAGTCTTACACAGCATCTCTGTGCTGCCACCTCCTGGCCATAGATGGTAGTGAACAGGGCCTGTGGGCGTGGCGTGCACACACCCAGACTACAGTGACACAGCGCTCCCCACAGCTCCCAAGGGACCCCAGGAACTGCTCCAAGCCCAGTCTGAGGAGACGACACCTACCGGCTGCAGACAGGGATGGGCAGCGTAGGTCCAACTCCTTCCCCAGAAAGTGGCCCTGGCAGAGGCAAGGATTTGTTTTACTCTCTTGTTGCATTTTTCTACCTTTCAGTTCAGCATTGCCCCTGGTTTCTTTTCAGATGCTTAAATACTTGTGTATTCCTGTGTGGGTGTGTGTGTGTGTCTCCTGTCTAATTCTTGCATGCAGGGTGTGTCCCTCTCTTCTATAGACGTCCCCTTCTCTTTATCATGCCTATCAGAACCGAGGGGACAGCACAGTGAATGTAAACCGCAAAATGCTAGTGAAGGACAACACCGGTAAGACACCTCTGCACATTGGGATTTACTTGTGAATCCTTTCCCTTTGAGGGAAGGACTGAACTAACTTTTACTTCTAGAATCCTCATCTCTGATAAGACTCTGTGAGTGGAATTGTGTGGAGGGGAGTGGAACAGCTGTATATTCAGCCAGGCCAAGCTGGAGGTGTCTTCTCTGAATCTTGGAGCCGCCTTACCTTAATCTTGGACCCATTGAGAGTTGGGGTGGGAGTGAAGGGTGATGGCTAGGCTGGGGACTAGGCATGTGCTTGGTGCAGAAAGACCCCAGGCAAGCTGCAGGGGTATTGAGGGGGTTGTGCTATTCCATAAGCCCCCCAGATGCCTGTCCTCTGGTGATTCAGGGTCTGTGAACTTGCAAATTAGCTCCTAAACCTTCAGAAGATGCTAGGACCCAGCAGTCCCTGCCATCACCCAGCCTTTCCCCTGGATGTCACTGTTGTGCTATGTGAGCGACACTGGGGAGCCCTTACGGGACCATGGGAGCGGCTGCCCCTGGGGGAAAGGGCGGCTCAGTGGAGGAAGCACAGCTTGGCCTATTTGTGGGCATTTGGGAAGTCAGGACTCACTGGCCCCTACCATGGTGCTTCCCCATGCTAGCCTCTGCTCTCTGGACATAGAGCAGGACTCATTCTCTAGGGAAAAGGGTCTGAGGCAGCTGAGTCCCTTCCCTTGTGGCTCTCAGGCCCCAGGACAGAAGTTCCCAAGTCAGTAGCAGTGGGACAGAGTGAAGGGCCAACACATGAGGGGTCTGGAGGCCAGACACAAATCCCAATTACAGCCTCACTGTAAACAACCTCTCCGGATAAACTTAGAGAAATTGTTTCACATCTCAGAGGCTTCATTCTGCCACGCACATTAAACAGGACTTCCCCATAGCACTGTTATAAGAATTCAATGAGAATATTGCACATAAAACTTAATACATAGAGTGTAGCTATTATTGTAACAGAAAGTTTAGAAACAGTATTCAGAGAACCTTCCAAGTGCATAGCCTCGGAGGAAAATCTTATTTCTAATCCAATCATGAAAATAAGCGCAAACCCAGGGATTAGACCAAATCAAGGGAGATTTGGCCTGCGCCTAATGGAACCAATCCCTCTTTGCTTTTTACGTGGTTTCAGGTTTCTCTGAGATGCTGGCTGCCTTTGCATGGAGCCTCATATGCATGTGTTTTGATCTGCGTGTTGGGGGGAAGTACCCAAGTTTAGCCCTAAAGCAGTCAGGGAATTTTTTTTTCTATTGGAGTGTTGATATATTTGGAATAACTGAAAACAGACTTAGAGTATATTAAAATTAAAGCATGTGGAGAGCGCTCCAGGCAGAATGCGCAGCCTCTGAGGACAGAGGAGAAGCCAGGCCAGGAAGTGTCAGCGCCAAACTCCTTGACGCCAGTCAAGAAGCTTTTCCTCTCCCTTTGGTTTTTTTCTCTGGAATGAAATTGTGCACTGTCATTTATTAAAGCAGCTCTTTGGTATGCATCGGTGTGGTATGACACATCGGTGTAGTATGAGCAGATTTTATCAGCATCTCCTTCCCTTTATATAAGTTGCAAGTTTTACCAGGATCCTGTTCCCTTCCATAAGTTGAGCATCTGCGTTGCAGATCTGCTGAGCTGGAGAGGGACACCCAGGGCCTCTTCTTCCTTCCGTCTTTTCTCAAATGTCCCCAGTCAATCCCACCTGTCGACAATTGAAGGTGCAGCCCCTTCTCACTGTTGACCTAGGTTTGCTAAGTGGGGCCACCCCTCTCACCTCTAAGTAAGGAGTACAAGTGACATTAAAAAATTATCAAGTCCCCATACAAAATAGCTAAAGGGATGGCAAGCCCAAACTTGATTAATAACTTCCATCCATGAATAATCAAAGAAAAAGCTGGGAGGTGGCAGTCACCCCTTCAACTTTATTGTGCACTTGAATCTTGTCTTTTTAGGGAACACTTTTGGTATTTTTATTCCATATCATTGACTCAACCCACACTTCCTCCTTTGGGGCACTGTTGGGGCTAGACAGAGGCACTGTGCCTTTGTCTGCTGCAGGGTAATAGAGGTGAGTATGGCATTCTTTGTGGAGAGTGGGGGGAGGTAAATTGGAAAATGAGGAGGGAAGTAGTGCCCCAGCAGCTGCAAAGTCATTCAAAACCATTTTCTCAACTGGGTTAATTGTTCTTCCCCATGGTGCAGAGACACCTAAGCCTTCAGAAGTCTGCATTTCTTTATTGCAAGGCACAGCCTATTAAGAGAGACAGATTGTCTACCAGGAGCAGCTGACTTCCTACCTAGCTTCCCTTTCTCTCTGGCAGTTCTCTCCTGCTAACACCCTGCCCCACAAGACAGAGCTCTTTGGCATTAGCTCTATCACTGGGAAGGGTTGTCAGTGATAGGAGGGGTGGGCAGATTCAAACCAGCTCTGCTTGAGGAGTAGGGAATAATTACAAAATCTCAGGCCGTTATCCAATTACTTTGACATGTGGCCATTCTAGGGAGTTCTAACTGGATTAAGTTCATTATAAAAAGATTAGTCCTAGGATGGGGGACTGTGCATAACAAAGTGAACCTTCAGAATGTGTGCTGCTGGGCCACCAAGGACTGGGGGAGTAAGGCTGAGTGAATGGCTTTGCTTATTGAATTACTGCTTAGGGATTCACCAAGGAGTTTTGTTTTAGATCCAGTTTGTGGCTTAAAGCAACTGTCAGCAGTTTCCTGTTTGTTTTCCTTTTTGCAACACTATTCTTCAATGCCATTGTAGCTATTGTCAAAGCACTAATCCAAGATGCTTGTCCCTAATGTTCTGTGTGAGCATGGAGGTGAGATTATTGATCAAAATGGATCGGAGACACGGGGAGCTCATGCATTATTCATAAGCTGCATCTATGTGCACAGATAGAGGAGCGTGCCCATATAACACCTTGCATTCACTTCATACTTTCTGGCTTCACAAAGCACTCTCACATTTCTCATTTAACCCATGCCACAATGCTTTGGGATAAACCAACATTATCATAATGATTTCATGGATAATGAAACTGAGACTCTGAGAGACTAATCATGGTCACCCAGCCAAATAGTCCCAGAACTGTGGTCACTGGTTAGACTGTTATTCCTAGCCTAGCATTCTACAAACACACATGAAATCAGTTTACACATTTTTTTTGAGGTAAGAGTCTCACTTTCTTGCCCCCAGTAGAGTACTGTGGCAGCATAGCTCACAGCAACTTCAAACTCTTGTGCTCAAGAGATTCTCTTGGCTCAGCCTCCCAAGTATCTGAGACTACAGGCAGCCGCCACAATGCCTAGCTGTTTTTTTAGAGACAGGGTCTCACTCTTGCTCAGGCTGATCTTGAACTCGTGTCGTGAGCTCAAGGGATCCCACCTTTCTCGGCCTCCCAGAGTGCTAGGATTACAGGCATGAGCCACTACACATGTATTTTAAACATCAAGTATGTGTTCCGCACATGGAGGTTTACGATTTGGCTTAAGCAGGCTGGTTGATATCAGCTTTCTTGCACTATATGCTATATAGATATCAGTTGGGACAACTCATTTAGTTGCCCAGCACTTTTTTTCTCCTCCTTCTTGACCTCAGGAAAACTTTGCATGCAGACAATATCATGGAACTGTTCTTTGGGAATTATCCCCAAATCTACTTCTAGTCTATTCTCTGGGGTTTGTCCTGTTTGAGGGAAATCGATCATCATTTTACTTTCCTAGAAAAAATGCCTAAGCTCCTTTTAAAGGTCTTGGAATTAGGAAGATGGTATTAGGGTCAGTGGAAAGATGTAAATTACCAATTACTTACTTCCTTGGGCCCCACACTCCCTCAGGGTCACCTAGTGAGAATTAGAAGTCTAAACAGATAAATCCTAGTTCTAGATGTTTGGGAGGACCAGCAGCACCTCACGTCCTCCTCCTCCATTTGCATGTACTTTTCAACTTAGCCTGGGCTTGTTTTAGAACAAACCTCCAAACAGCCACCACCAAGAATTAGGAATTGGCTAGCAAGATGGTATCTATTTACCATTCTGATTCTACACTCTGGTGATGCCACAACCTCCAGAGGCCTTGAAAGGCATACCCAGAAAAGTCAGCAAGTCCCCCTATGTGTAATGTCATTTGTGTGGTCCCATTTGGTACTCAACAATTCAGCATTCCCAGGGAAGGTCAAAGAGAATATGTAATGATTTAAAAGGTTTTAGATTTAGTAAATGAATACATTCAGAGTGCAATTACAGTAAAGATTAGGGCAGAAGCCAATTTGCCTGAAAAGAAAAAGAGGGTTGTGTGTAAGCAGAAATCTATTGCAGACTAATGATTGTCTCCTTTTCCTCAAAAAAGAAATGCCCACACACAGATATATTTTGTATAAATGTTTACACTTATAAGACACAATCCAGTGTATTGACCAAGGTTAAAAACAAACAATATAGTCAAGATTGAAATATAATCAAGATTCTTATTTGAAGATGCTAGAACCCTACTCCAAAATGGCTTTAACAAAAAGAAAACTTACTGGCTTATAAAACTAAAAATTAAAGGGTTTTAGGCAAGACTGGACCAAGTGACTCAATAACGTCATTGGGAACTTTTCCACACCCTAGCATTTTCACACTTAACCTCTTCAGCATGGAGTTTGGCAGACAAAAAGGGCTGCTTATTCTAATAGTTCCCACAAAAGATCTGGAACTTATTCTTATTGGGCCTGGCTTTTTAATGTGCCCCTCCCTAAACTAATCACTGCTGGGGGATGCACCAATCTGATTAGCCAGGCTTGGGTCATGTGCCCATCCCTAACTAATCATTGCTGCTACGGGATGCACCAATCTGATTAGCCAAGCTTCAGTCATGTAATTCCCCTGGAGACTAGCCTGGCCTTGCTCCTTCCCTCCCCCATAAACCACTTACACGGAAAATGATGCAAATATGGTGGACCAGAGGGTAAGGTGACAACCTCTCAGTTGACTGCTTGCTATATATCAGGCCTAGTGCTAGGTACCAAAAGATGTTACAAATTGGTCCAAAGATGAATGGTTTGCACACTCTTTTCATATAAATAAGTCTTAATTGATCCAGACTAACTACTTTGAAGTATAAGTATTTTTATTATCACCATTGTGCAAGTGAGAAAAATTATATTCAGAGGTGCTCGGTAACTGAAAGAGATCTGGCAACTTGATCTTCAACTCATCCAACTCCAAGCCCTGTACCCTTTCCATGAACCTTTTGTCAGGGTGGGTGAGAACTTTAACATAAATATTTTAGGGCCAAGCACCATGGCTCACACCTCTTATCCTCGCACCCTGGTAGGCTGAGGCAGGAGGATCACTTGAGGTCAGGAATTCAAGACCAGCCCAAGCAAAGCAAGATCCTATCCTACTAAAAATAGAAGTGCAGAAATACTACACTTCAAGTTTATTGAACACTTACTATGTGCCAGGCTAAGCACTTTCCAAAGAATGTCCCATTTAATGCTAAAAACAACCCTGTGAAAAATAGATTTTACCTATTAGACAACTAAGAAGAAAACGTCTAGGAAGGATGAAATGATCTAACCCGGGAAGTAAGCAAAGCCAGGTTTTGAACCCAGCTCTGACTTTCTGTTATCCTTCCTACCGAGAGATGGATGGACCTATTATCTTTGATTTCAGGCACTAACCACTTAGAATTCAATAGAAAACGGAGTAGAGATAAGTGCCAAGAAAGGCATCAATCCCAAACTTTGTGGGAGCCCAGAAAAAGTGGTAGAAAATTAGATTTTAGAGAAATTCTTGGTGATTCAAGAGGACTTAACTTAAAATAATGAGAAACAAATTAGCAGACATGCTGCAGGCTAAGACCACAATATCATCTTTTAAAGTTTTACAAAAGATAAAACTTACTAGGGTTTAATTGTCCCAGCCCTGTGGGCTGTTTTACTTTCAGATGACATTCTTGCATTTCCCTTGCTCCTATAACTCAGGAATGACAACAGTGCTGGGGGGTCCTGAGTGGTTCCATCTGGAGGTACGGATAGGACAGCCGGAGCTCCACCACCACCACTCACACCCTCCTCCTCACAGCCCCATCCTTTGCCTGGTCTGGTCGCTGCTGATTGGCATTCTCACATCAGTTATGCTTTTCAAGGTAGACATCTCATGACAACACTGGCAGGTTTCAATTTATTAGGCATATTAGCAAATAAAACTGTCCTGAAAAGCCCAGATTTGATATTGGGAAGATTCATTTCAGGATTGATTTAATGCAACTTGCCTAGTAGTTTATTTCACATCTTCAGGTTGAGACTAAATCACCCTCATCTTGTTGATACCCTTAATATGACGGTTGGTATTTGCAAGATAGGCCAGGCGATAAAAGAATCTGGAGACTCCTTGCTTCCAATGTTGTTTTTTTTCTTTTTTTTTTTTACTTTTTTTTAACAGATGGTAAAGATACCTTGTAACTTTATGTGTCTAGGAGATTAGGGTTTTTTTCTTTCTTTTTTTCTCCTCCCACCCCTTTGCTCTCCGGTATGTTATTTGAATAGAAATAGTATAAAATATATTTAAAGATGTGGTCTTTCCTAACTGTTGATTTGCAGCTAGAGGAAATCACCTCCCTTCTCAGGACTCCCCACTCAGCACAGAGAACTGGGGACATATGGCATTCAATATGACAAACTATAGAAGCACCATTCAGAAACAGTCCATCATTTCAGTCTTCTTGTTCTTAAGCCCTGGGCTGCCATCATACTTTTCAAGATGACGACTCGAACAGAGCAAACCTGTTATTACCAAACCAGCCAACAGCACTTACCAAGGGCTATTACCCTCTGTTAGCATTTATCACCCGCATCTCATTTGACACTTATCATTTATTGTGTGACAATTTTATTTATCTTTCATCCTCCCCCACTATATTACCATCTGCTGAGAGCCTGGGCCTTAGAGGTATCCTGGTCTAGTTCAAATCCCAGATCTACCACTTACTACCTGGGTAACCAAAGCCATGTAACTTTAACCTTTGATTACAGTTTGCTTGTTTTTAAAAAAGGGTAAAAATAATAGGATCAAATTAAGTGATGTATGAAATTTATTTGTTTTTGAGACAAGGGCTCACTCTGTTACCTGGGCCACAGTGCAGTGGTGTCATCTTAGTTCACAGCAATCTCAAACTCCTGGGCTCAAGCGATCCTCCTGCCTCAGCCTCCTAAGTAGCTGGGACTCTAGGCACCTGCCACAATGCACCGCTAGTTTTTCTTTCTTTCTTTTTTTTTTTTGTAGCAACATGGTTTTGCTCTTGCTCAGACTGGTCTTAAACTCCTGACCGCAAGCCGTCCTCGTACCTCAGCTTTCCAAAGTGCTAGGATTACAGGTGTGAGATAAAAGTGCATCCATGGAAAATCTCAATTATAGAACATTTACAAAAAGAGATCCATTCACTACAATTAAAAATTATACACATCTGAAAGTGAAGTCAAGACCAACAGAGATGCTTAAGGAAGCTTACTGAATGGAAGGAGAGCTCTCGAAGTTGTTGAATATGTGTACGATGCTTGCTTTTTCGTAGCAACTTAAGTCTCCCTTTGTCTTATCAGAATCTACTTAGGTCACTTTAAAGCTTTCTGAATTCCCAAAATACCAAAATTCTGAAGTGTGAGGATCCGTCAGTTTTATTGTATTTCTGAGGTGTGTCCTCACCAGACAGCAGTTCTAGCCAGTTCTGGGCAGGTGCACGCTCGCTCTCTGCCCTGTCCCCCGTTTTGATGTCCTGGGTCAGCAGCCGCGGTGATGCCCGAGTGCAGCAGGGACACCGGGGCCTCCCTCCGCGTCAGTCTGCCCTGGAGGCCGGAGCCTGTGTGTGCCTCTGCTGGTCTGTCCGCACCTCCCCCCCGGGTGCCCGTTTCTGTGTTGCCTACAGGGTTTTATACATCCCCCGGTGACATTTTTCCCTGTCATTGTCATGCAGTGGGTCAGCAGGTATGTCAGCCATTTTGAACAAGTATCTCTGTCTTCCACACTGGGGTAAACTGCTTCCCTCTGCAGTTATTTATATAGAGGCAGGGATACGGAGGAAGGGGAGGAGGATTCAAGCCAAAGATACCACCTAAAGACCCTGGGAGCAAGCGTAGAAACTACAGTACCCTCGTCTC
>CAUYON010062544.1:0-17182 GCA_963573935.1 Arctocebus calabarensis | reverse complement strand
TCTGAAATATTTTGGTCGAACTGTTAAACATAGCCTTCATGGCATTTTCTTAATCACTATATGAAGACATTGATATTCTACATTTAATAAGTTTCACCAGTACCCTTCTAAGATGCACCGTAGGTGTGATCCCACCAATTGCCTTCCCTCCACCCAGCCTCCCCCCTCCCCTCCCTTTCCCTTTTCCCTGTATTCTTGTGCTATAATTGGGTTTTAGCCTTCATATGAAAGCTATAAATTAGCTATATATTTAAAAATATATAGGTAGCATGGATACTTTGTTGGTTTGCAAACAGAACCTCTAATTCTAGAATTTCATTTCATTAGTGTACCAACTTCATGGTTTATTATTAAGGAATTTGAATAAATTTTTTGGTTACTTAGGTTATTGAGTTTTACACTCTTCCCCACCTTCAGGAATCTTTTCTCTTACTATGCTTTCCTAACTTCATCTAAACCAATGATTTTTCTGGATTGATTATGGCCAAGAGAACACGTGGCAATGACTTAGGACATTTTAGGTAGTCACTACTGGGTTTGGCAGCTGTATGACCCAGTGTCCGGTAGGCACAAGGCATAAATATTGCTGAGCAGTCCTCAATGCATGGGGTGGCCCCCACTAACAAAAATTATCTGGCTTCAAGTTTCAACAGTCTGCTGTTCAGAGCCTCTGATGTAAACTGTAACGGTTTAACTGGCCCATTGTTCACATACTTTCTAAAGAAAATTATTATGCTATAACAACCCCAAACAGCATCCTACAACAACAGCAATCACTGATATGCTCACAACCATTGAGCGGGCTCAGCTAGTCGGTGTTTGTCTGGCCTGTGTCTCTTGTGTGGTATCAGTGGCACATTGATGAGGATGAGGTTATCTTAAAACCTTCATCACCTGCATAGCTAGTGCCTGGGCTGGAAAAACTCGAACTCCAGCTCTCTACCTGCTGGGTCTGGTAGGCATCTCCACTCTATATATGTGGTTTCTCTACCTGGTCTCTCTCATAGTGGCCTTGGGCAGTTGGGTTATTTCATATGGTGGTTACCATCTTTCAGAGAAAATGACACAAGAAAGACTGGCAGAGGCTGAATTTTTTTTTTAATCTCTGAAGTAGACTCTATCTTTCTACTTTGTTCTAATTTTCAAGGTAGTCACAATTTGCTGTCCAGTTTAAAGAAAAGTAAATAGATGTCCCACATCCTAAATTGATGTGGGGCATCCTCTGTCCCCACACAGAGGACACCCAATACACTTTCACGCGGAATACGTGAAATGCGAGGCAAATAGAGACACTGATTTACAGCAATTCATAAATTCAGCTGAATATATGTTGCTGGTTTCTGGATTATAGCTCATTCTATTGCCTAGAAATGATTTTTCACAGCCCTCAGGTCTGCGTTCCGGGTCTTAATTCTGCTGTCTGAGTCATGTCCCCTTTCACATAAGAAATGCTCGATGTTTGTAGTTGAGAGTTCTCGGGCAGATTTCTGCCCTAAGAAATTTTGAAATGCAACTTCTCTTTTAATTTTATACTATCCCTGTCCTTATGCCCAATCTGACACATGTTTTTTAACTATGTGAGTTTTTCATGAATTAAAGTATAATTTTTTTATTAGGGGAAATGCACATTCACAAATCTTTCTGGGGAAACCTCTTTTCTATCTTGGACTCTATTTAAGGCTCTCATGGGAAAAGTCACTGGCGCTCTATATCCTGTTATTTAACAGAGAATATGTGAGAGACACTCTTAGCATCCTTGTAAGGCTTTTTGTCTTATTGAGAGAACCTGTAAATCATGACCTTAGTTCTTAACAAAGGGTTATCTTGAATTCAATTTTTTTTATTGTAATCCAAGTCTTATTATCTCTAAACTTTAAGATTTATTGGTAGCTACAGTCCCTCAAAACAGGTGTTTCAAGAAAGATCTATAGAAACTCCATGGCCTTTTGTAGTTTATATTATGCAATATCATCTATCCTACAATGCATTCATTGAATCAGTCAAAAGCCACCCAGGTTCAAGGGGACTGGGCATAGACTTAACCTCCTGATGGGGAAAGGGCCAAAGAATTTACACCACTTTTTAAACTCACAGAAGTTTTCTATATGTTATCTTTATGTTAAAGTACCACTCCAATCAGGTCCTACTGACACCAGTATCTACATGTGCTGCCCGTGAGTTTGTCTTTACTTAACACCATCTAGTTTGTGACTCTGTCTGTTTTTCAAGTCTAATTCAATTGTCCTCCCAATAATATCAATGACCTAGTTTTATAAGGAGAAATAGAAAAAAAAAAAAAGGACATGATTTATGACTTTAAGGCACTCATTAGTTGGATAAGGAAAATTCTAAAACATGAAACACAATTCGAAAATGTCAACTGATATACTTATTACCAATAAAAATTTGGTGTAGTTGTCAACATAAAATAGATGGATGACTATAAAACAAAAAATTACAATCTATCCCTCAACTCACATCAAGGATACAATATAATTGAGAGTTAGACAAAAAAGTATATTTAAGGAAGATTCCTTTGAAGAGAGCAAAGAAGTAAATTGTATATTCTACTAATCTGCATAATCCCTCTTACATAAACACATTCAAAAATGAAGGATAAAACTAATTCAAAGTGTATAAGAGGAACTTTAACAGACCAATCAAGAATCTAATATCTGTTTACTAAAGGATTTGGAAAGACTTTGGAATGGTTCCTAACTCATGCTTGAAAAAAAGTTTAAGAGAAAGAAGGAAAATGAGACAGATGCAAAATAGCCAGACTTGCCCCTACAGTGAGTAGAAAGTCCCAGAACCTGATACTCCCAGCTAGGTCTGGCAGGAGCAGCAATGGCCTGCAACCACTTAGAAAGGCATCTTGCCCCAAGGATGACCTCCAAGGCCTGAGCATATTAGCCATGGCCATGGGTGTGCACTATGTCAGCATCTGATGGTTAATTAGAATCACAATCATGATAGCCCCTCCCTACATCAAGGAAGGAAGATTTCAAAAGTAATTTTTGAGAGCTACAGAAATGCATAGTAAGAGGAAAAAATGGTTTAACTACAACAATCCATCTATCTGGCCCAGAAGGCATGAATTCACCTTTAGAATGTTCTTATCCACTTCTCCTTTCTTCACTTTCCTACTCTGAGCATGGATTCAAAAGAACCCTTGGCTAAAAAGCTAAATGTGGATGTAGGAATTTTAACCAGGAAATAGTGAAGAACCACCTCTCGGCCTTACACTACAACGTCCCCTAATTTAAGATTAAATTAGGTTCAGAATTTGATTATAATGTGAGATGGTTTACTCAAGTTTTGCTGAATAGGTATTGTCTTCTTGTCTTAAAGTGACCACAAGGTTTTTGGTAACATAAGATTAAACAGAAAAAAGCATAAGATTTGCCAGGAGGTCCAAACTTGATCCTCAGTTGTGTAAGTCCATTCTACTTACAACATTCAGCACAGGCTGCTTCTGGGGCATCCTCTCCTGTTTGTTTTTAAAGAGCAGATCCTAAACTGATATTCCAATATTTGGTGTGGGTGAAATCATTGGCCCAGATATTACTAATCTCCTGGCATTCATGGATAGAAAGAACTGGGGACAATATTCATCTTTCTGGTGTAGCTAAATCACACTATTTCTCAAACTCTTCCATCCTAGATTAAGCAAACACCAACATAAATAACAAGAACAGTAAATAGAAGAGTTTTTACGTGGCCGGGCGAGCTCTCTAGCACTTTGCAGTCACCATTTAGTGATGGCTCTTTTCTCCCACCAGTGATCTCAAGAACTAGAGAAATGAGGCTGACAACAGGCAGGAGGGCGCTGCTACCTGTGCATGACCTGGGGCACGCAGGGAGGGCACCAAAAGAGACAGCGCTCTAGCACTGGTGGGCTCTACTTGTGTCACTGCTTCAAAGATTCTAAGAAACTGAAAACAAGAGCCAGTGTCCTTAGAAGATTCAAGCATTTGAAGTTGACATCCCTTCTTTATGTGTGAACAAAATATTGAGAACATGTAATTCTACTGTAGAGTCTTTTCTCAGCAATGAAGTTACTTCATTTGTTACTGAAAATGTAAACAACACACACCCTGTAAGCACCATATACCTATTTGCTTTATTTTCCCCTAGTTTAGTGGATTTTGTGAAATCTCTACACCTTGTCTGCACATGATGTGGACTCAGTCAAGCATGTGATCAACGTCACTTCAGAGAACAAGCTAGAAATCTTGAAGTTTTACAGCACACAAAGTTATTAGTTATTTAGTGGATTTATCAAGAAAGGACCCCAGGCCACTGATAGAGTTTTTTAAAAATGAATCCACAGAGCCTCTGCCTGTTATCAATAGCACAGTTTTGCTAAGTAAACTGTTCCCTCAGAGTAGCAAAATCTGACAAAAACGGTGACCTAAGTCAGTTTATTCACACCAACCTCTATACTTGAAAGGATCTGGCTGGATTATTTTAGTAGCAGAATAGGGTATTCAAATGGAACAACAAAACATATCTATGATATCCTGACACAGATCAAACCCAGGTGTCTTCTTGTTCATTATTTGTGCTTCTCGAGGAAAATACAGAGACAAATGAGAAGTACTGCAGTGAATTCATGTTCTAAGTTGACAGACTGATAGCCACATCACATAATATTTACTTGGTAAATTAGAATAATCTTTGAATTTTAGGAATATTAAACAACTAATTTTGAGCTCATGACTGATCCTCAGAAGTTCGTAGTTAAAACCTTACGTGGTGTCCAACGTCCTCCATTGATTCCCGTGAGCTGCTGTGCGTGTGGTGGAAATGAAAACTCTATCATGATATAGACAGGAAAGGATAAGTTCAGATAATTTGTTAGTTTTCTAAGGCTTCCATAACCAAGTAACACACACTTGTTACTGGGAAAAGAAAAATGTATTGTTTCAGTATTATGGAGGTCAGAAATTTAAAATCGAAGTGTCCCTTAAAAGGTACTAGGGAAAGATCTGTGTCAGGCCTGTCTCCTAGCTTTGGTAGCCACAGGCATTACTTGGCCTGTAGATGGTCTTTTTCCCTGAATCTTCCCATGCTGCCCTCACTCTGACTGATTCTTTACATTTGCAAATGTCCCCTTCTGATAAAAAAACTATTATATTAGACTAGCTCCCACCCTCATGACCTTATTTTAACTAGATTACTTCTTTAAAGGCACTAGTTTCTTAAAAGATCAATTTCTGACGTATAAAGGGACTGGATGTATGAATTTTGGATAACAAAGTTCAACCCATGACAGTTTTGTTTTTTACATAATTTTCTCTACCTAACAGTTTACTTTTTCAAAGATTTCAATTGAAATATTCAATACACTGTTATATTGGTTATATTTGGTTCCCTGGAGGTTATAATACAAGTAAAATGTAACAACTGCAATAAAGTTCATTGGTAAATATGCAAGAAGCATTTAATTAAATTTTTCTCTCTGAAAAAATTTCTGAAATTATATGTTTTCTGACTGTGTATGTGTAAGTCTTGTTTAGGTAACTATTAAAAGAGAAACAAAATGTTTTTTTTCTTAATTTAGACTTGGATTTTTTTCTATATAATAACCATTCATTGTAAATTTAACTTTGATAACAAGATAAAAGTTTCCAAATCTGTATAAAAATTCATTTTCAAAAAAAATTCATTTTCATAGATTTTACTATAATATATAATGCTTAAAAATATGAAATATTGCCACTGTGATTTGAAATGAGCACTTTTTCTTTCATTAAGTTTCAAAATATTAAGAGCAAATGAGCCCAAACACTGACAATCATTCTCTTAAAATCTTGACTTCAGGACATGTTAAGTGCCAAGTGCAACAATCTTTAAGTCTGTCTCAGCATTGTTGTCCCTCCTTAATTATAAAGCTTTAATTATGTAATTGGTCTTTGATGACATTATAGACATTCCCATTAATTTTATGAAATTGATCTTTGTTCATTATCAAGTGTTTCAAAAATGGAGTCATCGAATTCTTTAAATGTGTTATCATTAATCCCAGAGCTGTTTGGGGGGTTTCTCTCTTCTCTGGCCTATTGCTACTTTATAAGGGGTGTTGAAGTTACTTTATTGTAGACAGGCTGATAGTGATTTAAAAATTATTTTAATTATAAAAAGAACCATTCATTAATACTTCTTCAAACTTCTCCATTGTACATGCAGTAGTGAGAGTTACGCATTAGCTGGTGCATTTATATCCTTTGTCAACTAAAGAATGCTGAGTTTCGTGAATTTGGAAAGAATTTCATTTCTCATAAGCCATTGCAGCCTGCAGAGGGGCTATTCTGCCAGAGTAAAAAGCAACATACTTGGGCAGAAGCTGAGAAAGCATGTACTTGGAGTAAAAAGAACTAGAACTGGGGATTCATACCCAGCTGGGTAGCCAAGTATACAAATGTAACAAGCTCTGGGAGAAGGCGTGAATGCTCATGAACAGAGACGCATGCATGTGTGCAACTGAGCTTCAAGCTACTTCACTAGGCCTATCTTCAGAAAATGGCGGCCCTAGCAAAATTCAGGGGTTGAGTTTTGTTCGTGTGATGCCCAAAGGTGAGCAGAGGATGCAGAAACCACACTGCACATCCTCTCTAGACTGGTCAGAATCACTGCATGGTCAAGGGCCTTCCCACAGGAAAGGATGCTGATCAATTATGCCAAAAAACGCAGGAAGAGAAGAAAAACATTAGCTAGGTGATGGAAATCAGGAATGGAACAGGAAAGAGAGGCTCATAGCCATTAAACAAGCAAGCAGGCATAAGGAGTGTCCAATCTCCCATGCTGTCATGGCGGGAACTCAGCTTTAAGGTTTCTCTGCTTTGGTCAAGAGGGCGTCCAATCAGTTGGTTGAGAGTCTTAGGATTTTATTTTTATCAGACTTTAAAATGAAAATATGATGTGTTGTGTCTGAAAATAGTTTGCCTTTTGTGAAATATCAATAATGTTAGCAAACTGTTAAATATTGAAGCCTTAAACATCAGCAGTAGCTCTTGAACTTATCCCACCTATCCAACTGTAGTTCTGTATTATGTGATCACGACCTTGCCCCCACCCTCCCCCAGCTGCCTCAGCCTCTGATAAAGCCTTCTATCTCCATCTCTGTGGTAAAGAGAGGGGGCATTGGATGATCTCACCACGAAAACCATAACGATGGGAAGTGACGCATATCTGAATTAGCAGAATTTAACCATACTTCAAAACATCGTATTGTTTAAATACATGCAATTTTGTCTGTCAATTTAAAATAAATAAATGAATATTCAACACTAGCTGACTTTAAAAAGGACCTTAGACAGCAATTAATAGCTTAGCAACTAGTACTTTTAAATTCAAAATACCTGAATATCATGGCTTTCCCTAGTACTCAATTTGCATTAATATGTGCTGGGGAAGACGGAACCTACTTCTTTAGGAGCTAGAGTGTCACGGAGTTCCTTATTTCTTCCCCGTTTTTTGATGAAGAAGGAGCTATGTACAAAGTCATCATTATTTAATAGGTTCTCTATTATTATGTCCCCTTCTCTGACTCTCAGTGAAGAATACCTCTATGCTTATCCTTAAGTTGAGAAAAAGTGGTAATGATCTAAGTTAGAACAAACTTCATCAAAGATTCTATGTGATATTGGATATTCACAAACTGTAATCACCAAAGCCCCTTCCTCTGTGAACTTTCATGCAGCTGCCACACTGTGATTAAAATATGTTAGATACAAATTTTGACTTTCTAGAAAGATGTTGAAGAATTCTGGATTTTCAAACAAGCTTCTTCTCAAACTTGGAACAGATTCTGAGTTGCATTACAGTTGCATTTTTCCTAGATGTTTAGGAATTAACTGTTTATTTTACCTCTTTGCATACATCAAGTAAAACACAGCTGAGGTTTGAGGAAATGTATAATCACACTTCAAAACATTCACAGAAGAATGTCCAGTATATAAAGATTATGAATCCTTCCCCAGTTTAACCAGAGAATATGCTCCGTTAGCTGGTCATCTCAAAAATTCAAATTGTTATGACTAAAACATCAACCACTTGATAAAATTTAATTTATAATTTGAAACATCTGAAATGTTAGTGAGAATGCATAATCAATATATTTCAATTTTTCTGTTAAAATTTTTTAAAGAAAAGATCAAATTAGTTCATGAGGAAGTCGCTTGACTCTGCATTATCTTCATGTTTTATAACTTTTATTTTGCAAACTCGAGATGGGAGGTCAATGTGCAAGGAATTGGTCACAGAGATCCAAAAATACAAATTGTGTAAATCTGTTGTTGACAATACTATGTCACTCAATGTATTTTATATGCTTGTATTTCTTCTGGATTCAGGGGCATGAAAAAATATGCCTATCCACATTAAAAATAAAATGATTGATTTATTTTACTAGATCATAGAACTATAGAATCCAAATCTATTTTCTTTTATTCCATAGATTTGGACAATAGAACCTTTGTTTACAGCTCAGCTGTACTAAATCATAATTGGCTTTGTATTAATATATGCACATACATAATGCTTTCCACTGATTTTTATTTTATTCTTATTGTTTGTGTTTAATATGTATAATATAAATATATCAACAGATTTATAATAGTAAATCTAATTTGACATAAATTAAATAAAATATGATAGATCCATAGATACATAAATGCCATGTTGAAAATGTAAAAATGTTGTTTAAAATTGTGTAAATTTTTAGATATTATAGCAATAATATTCCTAAATAAAAATATTTGAATATTCATAGGAAACCACATAGTACTTACATGTATATTTTCCATTTTGAGTAATATGCTATTGCCTGTACAAACTAACATGTGAATATATTTTAACCCACTTTGACTTAAATATATGCAAAAATTCCGTTATAATTACATCTGCAATTATATGTTTTCTTCATTCTCATGATCTTAAACACTTGAACCTTATTTTTTAAATCTTAGATGGTGTTAAATCCAAATGATTCCACTTTAGTAGACATTAAGCATTTAAAACAAATAACTCGACATATAAAACTTGATGAACAGTTTCAAAATAGCATATAGTACTTACTCATCCAAGGAGAACACAGCAGCAGCTGAAAAGCTGTCAAGAAGAAAAATGCCAGAAGGATTAATAAATCATATTGCTATAACATGATGATAAGAATTATAAACAGCTATGTAGAAATAAGGTCACTAGCAGTCAGATGACATGGCTCATTTTAGCCTTGGAAGTAGAGGAGTGTATCTTTTGTTATGCACTCGTAAGTAGCCAGCACACTTGCAGTATATTAATATAAATGTTACTTAAACACATTATAATTGGCTTTGATCCAAAAAATGTTCTCTGATTTACCATTAGCTAACATAGATTTTAAATTTTGCCAGAGATGACTGAAGATGCAAAGAAAAGCCAGAAGTTAAAAAGACAGACACCTGTGGCTCAAAGGAGTAGGGCACTGGCCCCATGTATTGGAGGTGGCAGGATCAAACCCAGCCCTGGCCAAAAACTGCAAAAAAAAAAAAAAAAAAAAAAAAAAAGAAGACAGGCAGAAATAGTAAAAACAAAACAAAAGAGAAAGTGGGTTATTAGAAAACAAAGCATGCACACATAAGAATACAAGCATTTTAAAACACATTAATAATGTCTGAATGTCCATACTATTTATGAAAAAGAATACTGAACCATAAGAGAATGAAATATTTAAAACAAATGCTTACAGAATACTTTTTAAAAGTTTTTTTTAAAAAAACAAACTTTTTTTTAAATATAAATCATTGTTTTCTATTACATGAAAAGAACTATCTTCTTATTCACTGTCATGACTTGTAACCCTATATAAAAGTATCGATGGGCAGCATCTGTGGCTCAAAGGAGTAGGGCACTGGCCCCAAATACCAGAGGTGGCAGGTTCAAACCCAGCCCTGGCCAAAAACTGTAAAAGTAATGATATAACCACAAGAACAAGAAAAGGAACAAACAAAAACTTCACTTAATTCCCCCTCCTCAGGCAATTGAATGGAGAAGCTCTTGAAAAGGCCAAACAATATCTTTACTGTGATGGACTAAATTGACTTAGGTTTTATACTACATTCACATAATTAAGATACTTCTGTGATAAAAAAATTATTAAAACTTAATAAAATCATATTTCCATAGCCTTTGAGTGAGATGTGTTTATAAGTGCCATAATGAAAAATTTTTTTTAATGTTGTTCCGATAAAATAATTTTACAAATTAATTGTATAAATTAATGTCTCTTATTCATGAACATAGATTATTAAAATATAGTCAAAATTAAATTTATTTATGAATCCACCTCCTGAAGTCAGTTATTATTAGTATGTGGGTTTACATGCCTTGTATTTACCCACTGGTCTTATTACAAAAACATTGGCTATTAAAGAAAACACAAATAAATAATATATAATGTAGTAAGAAATGAATGCTCTCTATAATCTCATTGAGTACTATTGTGAGTACTATTGCTGCTTATTATGACACATTTTTTCTATGTATATGCCAATAAATTTCAACATTATTATCTAAAATGCAAATCTATATTGTATATTGTTATATAATTACTAATCTATAATATTTTCTAGCTTACTTTTATGTTGACATTGTATCTTAGATAATTTTCAACATCAGTTCAAATCCATCCAATTATTTAATAATATACTTGCAATATGAAAAAAGAATAATTAATTTCTATGTTTATGTTTAGTAAAAGAATAATCTGCATTTGACGAGAATGGTTGATTAGTAAATTTTTATAGTTAAAACAAATACAACTAAAATGATTTTTACAAGCAAATAACGAAAAGACTTTAAGGAGAATTTATGTTAGGTGCATTTTGCCACAATAGCTATTGTATTTAAGAAAATGAAATTGTTTAACTAAGAAAGCTAAGCATTTACTTAGCATAAGATAGGTCTAAAAGATTTAATTCTGAGTTGAATTTGGCTGAAAAGTGAATATTGAGATATCCATTTAAAAGCAGATTTTCCTACTGAGTACGGAAGTAGTCCTCAAAGTCATTTCCCAAAATTGGGAGTTAAGGTACTCAAAGCAAGAATTATTACAACATTGTTGAATTTTTATTTCAACAAATTTATTTTTCTCAAATTTAAATACATACTTATGTCAAATTTTTATATATGTGTGTGTATATATATATGTATATAAATTTTTTTGTGCGTGTATAAATATATATGTGTGTGCCAATCCACAAGTTGACTCCTTTGCAGCAATAGACAAGTACACACACACATATATAAATTTGACCTAAGTACATATATATAAACACACACACACACACACACACACACATATATATATATATAACAGAATCTTGTCAACATCATGTGTTAGAAGGACTCAATAGGGTGACATACATTTGAAGAACTGGTGCTTAATCTCATATCATCATTTTAGCTTATATCCATGAAATTATTCCCCAAGATGGGAGTAGAATATTTGTTTATATTTGTTTTAATTTTTCCCTCAGGTGTTAATTTTTTTGTTTGAATTTAAAAATGTCTACTCTACAAAATCTTCAATTGTTATGTGCTGTACTGTTCCAACAGCACCTTCAAAAATGGCATGCTTTACGCTATTCAAGCAAATTTTGTAAAGATAAATAACCTCTCAATTTTTTGATATTAATCATGGTATAGATTATTTGTTAAATCTTAGGTGATTGAAAAACAAACCACATGTACTGTAAATATCCTTTGAACCACAGGCAATGCAAATTGACATTAGAATGAGAATTTTTCAACTTGACAGCTCTTCATAGGAGCCAAACAACCCAAGATTTTCATTAAAGAACATAGTAAATCTGGTCAAACATCAAGAATAAAAGTACTTGTTTATTGCTGCAAAGAAGTCAACTTGTGGATTGGATCCCACATGCTATTTATGCAAATTTCTTGTGAATAGATTAAAATTAGCAGCATTTTGCTGTTTTCAAAAGGCCTGAAAAAAGGAAATTTACTTAATTAAGCAACTGTATCTCAGTTTCTTCTAACGGTAGGAAAAAAACAACAAATAAACATAGGAAGAAAGTCATATCATCTTTCATAGGATACCAAGTACCAATGAAAACCACATTTTTCGATGTTATTTTATTAACAGTAAATGTATCTGCTAATAAAAATCTCAATATTATAACTGATAGTTTTTTTCTATCAAAAAATTTTGGTATCAAGAAATCAGCTCACACACATCCTGAAACACTTAGTTTCAAGAATAATGTCTTGGGCAGCTTCTGTGGCTCAGTGGGTGGGGCACTGGCCCCATATACCGAGGGTGGTGGGTTCGAACCCAGACCCGGCCAAATTGCAACAAAAAAATTGCCGGGTGTTGTGGCGGGTACCTGTAGTCCCAGCTGCTTGGGAAGCTGAGGCAAGAGAATCACCTGGGCCCAGGAATTGGAGATTGCTGTGAGCTGTGTGATGCCACAGCACTCTACCAGGGATAATGGAGTTAAACACTGTCTAAAAAAAAAAAAAAAAAAAAAAGAATAATGTCATGATCCAAATTTGTGATATACTACCTTTATAAGGAAGAAGGACAATTTTAATTTACCATAAATGCACATAATAAGCCAAAAGAAGTCAAGAATCTCCTGTTTGTTTATACTCCAATAAAGGTAAATTTCCAGTAAAATATTATTTTGCTTTTGGAGTAGGATTAGGTTTTGCATGTATTGACTATGTACAGGCTTCTTTTCCTTTTTATTATTCCCTAAACAATACAGTATAACGAGTAAGTACATAGCATTTACATTGTGTTAGTTATTATAAGTTATCCAGAGATGATAGAAAATATAGGGGAGGATCTGCATAGGTTATATACAAATACTATACCATATTATAGAAGGAATTTGAACATCTGTGCTCTTGGCATCTGCAGAGGGGTTCTGGAACCAAATCTCATGGATACCAAGGGATGACTACATATCAGTATTATAAATATTTAGAAATACAAATTTAACAACATATATACATATGTATCTTTCTATACTTTAGAAGATACATAAAACATATCTTAAAATATAAAATAAAAAAGATGTATTTTTCCCCACATTGAAAGAAACTGTTTGTAATATAATGTTCCTTATGAGCTATACCCATGGTAAAAAGCTTCTCTGGGGACACTGAGAAGTTCTATTTTTATCCTCAAGTTCATAACTATTGCTGATTTGTAATCATTATTTTTTTAAATTACTATGATAACAGAAACAAAATGGTCATTTCCATTTGGGTACGACCCCTACATTATTTCAATCATTTTCCAAATTATTTTCCATGTTGATCCTATGCTATCTTTCATGAGGACAACAGAGGTAACTTTTATTTTAGATTATTATAAGGAAGTGTGGACCTTTAAATCTTTTTTCTTTCCTTTGAGCAGGAAATACTACTTTATGATAATCCAAAGTTTGTAAACTAATTATGGTCATAAAAAACGATTCATTATACTCTGCTCTTTATTGTACATTTTACTTAGTAGAAAATACTAAAGGCAAACTGAAGAAAATAATTTTTTAAGAGGTGTTTATAATTCTAAAAATAAAATACAAAGTGTAAGCTTTTTATTAATTAAAAAAATAGATGGGACATTTATTAGAATAACACAAAATTGAAACTAAAAGAAGAACCGAATATTTTAAAGTTTTAATGCTTCTCATGGTTTTCTAGTTTTTATGCTCACAGTGTTTCTCCACAGTATATCTCCAAGAGCATTTTGTCAGTGGAGTAGAATGCCATTGCATGTTTTAATAATATCTCTACATTAGACTTCTCAGCCTTTAAAACTTTTCAGAAAAACTTCAAAGTCTTGGAGGTCTTTAAAAGAGTAATTTTCCTTATTAAAAAAAATCCATTTGGTCTTAATTACACTAAGTCAGAACAAGTAATTCCATCAATGCTTGGTATTTCTTATTTAAATCCACAGTTATTTAGTGAAAAAGTATTGTCTCTAACTATTATTTAAGATATGTGATATTTAAAATGAACTCATATTGTATTTTAACTTCATTATTTTATTTTAATTCAAGTTTCACAGAAATTTCATAAAAATGATGTTTTTTTAAGTTGTTGTTGTTGTTTTGCAGTTTTTGGCCAGGGCTGGGTTTGAACCCACCACCTCCAGTTTATAGGACTTGCCCCACGCTTTCGAGCCACAGGCGCTGCCTCTTATATGGTCTTTTTTTCTCTCTCTCTCTCTTTTGAAATTTTAAAACACTTTTTATGTTCAGATATCATAGAAAATGCAATATTTTGTTCACTTTTTGCACCATACTAACTACAGAAAATGAATAATGAATAATCACCCTTGCTGAAGTGAATTTTCTAACTCACTGTGAGATTTCTCTGTCTTCTTCTTATGATGTCTTAGAAATATTAAGTTAATATGTGTGTTGTTTAAATCATGCCAACCGGATGCTTTATATAATTTTTATAAGCCAAGGTAAAACATACTTTTAATTCAGAATACAAAATGGCTATCCAGTAACAGGCCCTGATATTGTGAGTAGAAAGTCCCCCTGAAGATCTTGAAAATGTAGTAAAAGAATGATTTTGATTACACCTATTCTTTTTTTCTTTTATTCCTACACAACTGCCTTCAGTTCTCATGTCATTAAGGATTCTTCCTATCCTGCTATGCTACTTTCGAATAGTATTTCACTTTAGAATATGAAACTATTATGTATAATAGAAATAGTTTATTTTTTCATAGTTTTTGAAATACATATTTAAAAGTACACAAGTGAGGGGGCGGAGCAAAATGGCTGACTGAAAGCAGCTTCCAAAAAAGGCTCCTGTCCAAAAGGGAAGATAACCTCCAGAAACTATGCAATTAAGTTGAATACTGGGAGCCCAGCCGAGGGAGAGAAGTGATTCCTGCAAGTCACCTCTGCTGAGACTGGCTGTGACACCAAGAACTTCAGGTACAAAATTCATCTGAAAGGAAGAGTGTCCATCCCTTCCCCCAAGAAAGCTCTGAGTTTCTAGCTTTTCTGTTTCCTTTCTTTTTTGTCTCCTCATTTGCTCCTGCCGGTTTTCTACAGACAAGCAGTGAACTGTGGACCTCTTGTCTCACCCCATGGAAGAGTGCTGTGAGAAGTGAGGTGTGCTTCTCCTGAGCACCCTGGTATGACTCTGAAAACTCTATTGCTAGGCAGAAAAACTGAACTAAAGTTTTCCCCACCATTCTGAACTTACTGTGCACCCTTCCCCCTTACCTGATGAACCAGGAGCCTAACCCCTGCTGAGACTGAGGGAGGAGGTCCCTGAGCAGTGCCCCATGAGCCAGAACAAGTGCCCCACCAGGAGAAGACTCCATGGCGAGCCTCCCTCCCCTCTGGCCAGGGAAGCCACAGGCTAGTACCTGGACCTGCGCCCCATGCTTGCTGGGCTTCTGCAGGCCTACTGTCTGCTAGAAACTCTGATGGCGACCGCCAGACCTCTGCAGGTCTGTCCCTGGCCAGGAACTCCTCTCCTGGCAACAGTGCAGGCCTCTGCCTGACACCCACAGGGACCCCCGCAGGTCTACCCATGGCCAGTAAATCCCCTGGTGACTGTGCAGCCCTGCATCCCAAGCCTGCAGGTCTTCCACAGTTCCTTCTGCCAGAACTCCTCCTGCAACCACCAGGCCTCTGCAGATCCACCCCCCCCCCCCGCCAGGAATTCCCCTGGCAGCTGCCTGGCCTTGTGCCCTGTGCTTGCCTGGTTTCCACAGGTCCGTCATCTGCTAGAAACTCTCCTGGTAACTGCCAGGCCTTGGCAGGTCTGTCCCTGGCCAGGAACTCCCCCAGCGACTGCATGGGCTTCCACCTGGCACCAGCAGGGCCCCAGCAGGCCCGCCCATGGCCGGTAAATCTCCTGGCGACCGTGCGGCCCTGTACCCCAAGGCTGCAGGGCTTTCACAGGTATGCCTTCTGCCAGGAACTCTGCCTGCAACTGCCAGGCCTCTGTAAGTCTGCCCCCCCCACCAGGAATTCCCCTGGCAGCTGCCTGGCCCAGCGCCCTATGCTTGCCCGCCTTCCGCAGGTACTCCGTCTGATAGAGACTATGCCGGGGACTGCCAGGCCTCTGTAGGTCTGTCCCAGTGAACACGCAGGCCTCCGCCTGGCACCTGCTGGGCCCCTGCAGGCCTGCTCCTGGCCAGTAAATCACCTGGCGATTGTGCACCCCGCACCCGAGCCTGCAGGGCTTCCACAGGCCTGCCTTCTGCCACTAACTCTGACTGCAACTGGCAGGCCTCTGCAGGCCCACCCCGGGCAAGGAACTCCCCCAGTGACCACCTGGCCCTGCGCCCCGTGCTTGTCCGCAGTCTGCTACAGACTCTGGGGGCAACTGTCAGGCCTCCGCAGGTCTGCCCCTGGCTAGGAACTCCCCTGGCAATTACGCAGGACTCCACCTGACACCCGCAGGGTTCCCGCAGGCCCATCCCTGGCCAGGGACAGTCCCAGCCACCACGTGGGTCTCCACCTGGCACCCACAGGACCTCTTCAGGCCAGCCTTCTGCCAGGGACTCCACCGGCAACTGGCAGGCTTCTGTAGGCCTGCCCCCAGCCAAGAACTCCCCCAGCGACTGCCTGGCCCTGCTTCCCACACTTGCCAGGCTTCTGTGGGCGGCTTTCTGCCAGGGACTCCACCCGTGATGGTCAGGCCCCCAGTCAAGGTCACTCTCGGAGACTGCTCAGGGCTCTGCTTGGCACCCAGGGGGCCTGTGCAGGCCAGCCTTCTTCTAGGGACCCAACCAGCGACTGCCAGTCCTCTCTGCAGGCCCACCGCTGGCCAAAAACTTCCCAGACAACTGCACAGTCCTGTGCCCACCACTTGAAGGGCCGGATCAAAGGTGAAAAACAACCATGGGGTGGAATCAACAGAAAAACTCAGGCAATATGAATAATCAGAGTAGAACAACCCCTCCAAGTAACGACAAGGCAGACACAGCACAAGATCTCCTGCATAGGCAAATGGCTGAGATGTCTGAAATCGAATCCAGAATCTGGATTGCAAATAAGATCAGTGGAATGGAGGAAAAGATGGAATTAGAATTTCAAGCAGTAATTCAAAAGATGACCCAAAAGATGTCTCAAGAATTCAACGAATTCAAAGACAAAATGACCAAAGATTTTGACACATTGAGACA
>CAUYON010062541.1:0-18174 GCA_963573935.1 Arctocebus calabarensis | reverse complement strand
TAAACTTTTCTGAGACAGTTTCTCACTCTGTCACCCTGGGTTTGAGTTCAGAGGCATTGTAAATCACAGCAATGTTAAACACTTGGGTTCTAGTAGTGATCCTCTCTTTTCAGCCTCTCTAGTAGGTGGGTGTTCAGGTTTCTCCACAAGGCCTGGGTGGTTGTTTTGCTGTCTTTTTTTTTTTTTTTTTTTTTTGTAGAGACAGAGTCTCACTTTATCACCCTGGGTAGAGTGCCGTGGCGTCACACTGCTCACAGCAACCTCCCGCTCTTGGGCTTAAGCGATTCTCTTGCCTCAGCCTCCCTAGTAGCTGGGACTACAGGCGCCCGCCACAGCGCCCGGCTATTTTTTTGTTTGTTTTGCAGTTCGGCCGAGGCCGGGCTTGAACCCGCTACCTTCGGTACATGGGGCCGGTGCCCTACTCGCTGAGCCACAGGAGCCGCCCCTTTAATCCAGATTTTAATGAGCACACTCCTCCATGGCAGGGGGTCTGGGTCAGGAACCAGCTCCTCCCCTGAAGTGAGTGCTGCTAAGGAAGTAGAGTTGCAGAGAAATTTGGTCCCTTCTTGCATGTCATGGGTCTCAAACTCTTAGGGATACCATGATGGTTTGGGAGTTGGCAATGGATCCCCTTTATGAAGAAGCTGCAGGGAACTGAGCACGGTAAGGACTCTAGGAGTGGAGGGCAGGTTCTGAGGGCGGGGGAGCCTGCTGAGCAGAGGCCTTCCCTTTCTTTCTCCAAGGTGGTTACTGGTACTCACATAGTCAGCCAGGAACATGGGGTGCAGAAGCTGGGCATTCCCCGCCACATTGGGCAATGTTACTCATTCATTCAACCAACACGTATCTTTAGAGTATCTACTTAAGGAGGCGTAGTCTAGTGTGGAGACAGGTCCTTAAAGAGAGATCAAATTCAATGGAAATGCAGGGTTGAGACTGGCAAGGAAGATGAGGTCATGCTTCTCACTCCTGGAAAAATGTCAAATACTTTATTGATAATCTCCTAGACTATAAACTCTCGGAAGGTAGGAACCAATTTAATTTTTTAAAAAGATTCCAGAGCCTACCGCTAAATCTAACACACAAGTTTTCCTTAGAAAGGGATTGATTCGCTGTGCATGGTGGCAATTGCCTATAGTCCTAGCTTCTGGGGAGGCTTAGTGGGGAGGATCCCTGGAGGCCAGGAGTTTGAGGCTGTAGTGTGCTGTGCTTACATCTGTGAACAGCCACTGCACTCCAGTCTGGGCAACATTGCATGGCCCTGTCTCTAAAAAAATTTTAAAGGAAAAAGAATGATAGCTAAATGAATGAAGACATGAACAAATGGACGAATTACAGTTCTAGATGTGTGGCCCATGCTCTCTGGAAGGAGGCCTCCAACTCTGGGAGAACAGGAAGAGGAAGGGAGGCACCAGGAAGTGTTCCTGCCCACCTCCCTTTTAAAAAATGATTATGATTATGGAATTGTGGGTTTTCAGGCTTTATGCGGCAGAAGTTTGAATGCAAGGAAACTATAGGCAAAGTGAGAGAGAAGAGGTAATGGTGGCCTTGATGTTTATTTAGAAAGTGAGTGGATGGTGATCAGGAATGGCAGTGGGCTTGGGGTTACTCTCATTCTCACACTTTACAAAACTTTCCAGAAAAATGTCATTTGGTTCTAGTCTCTTCCATTCTTCCAACAGCTCCTGATACACATCTATAACATTTGTGAATGTGTTTATAAATAGATCAATAATTGCAAAGCTCAGTTCAGTTCCATTCAACCAAGAGTTATCAAACGTTTACCAAGGGCCTTCTTGGGATTCAGTATATAAATAAGACCCAATCATTGTTCTCAAGACTCTGCTCACAGTCCAGTGGGACTGGCAGACAAGAAGTCAAAATATTAAGTACAGTGTAGAAAATATAGACAGGGCAGTCCAATGCCTAGGAAGTCGGATCTATCAGACAGAGTCTATTGTAAAACAGAAAGCTCCATGAGGACAAGGACTTGTCATGATCGTATTCCCACCCCATGCACAGTGCCTCACAGAGACACAGAGTACAGGCTCAAGGAAAATAGTTTAAACAAATGAATGCTGAATACCAGCTGACTTCAAAGAACCAAAAAATCAGGAAGTAGGCAAATCAAGATAAAAAACCAGAACAACTGTCCCCAAAGGAAATGGAGCTAATTCAGGGAACAATAAGATAATTTTAATTTGTAACTTCAGAGTGATCCAAGAAGATAAGGATTGTGTCTGTAAACCAAAAACAGGTTCGTGTGAAAATAGAATGATCAAAGAAGAAGAAAAGTTCTTTTTTTTTGAGACAGAGTCTTACTTACAGAGTCATCCTTGGTAGAGTGCCATGGCATCACAGCTCACAGCAACCTCAAACTCTTGGGCTTACGCGGTTCTCTTGTCTCAGCCTCCCAAGTAGCTGGGACTACAGGTGCCCACCATAACGCCTGGCTATTTTTTTTATTGTTGTTGTCATTGTTGTTTAGCAGGCCCCAAGCCAGGTTTGAACCCACCAGCCCTGGTGCATGTGGCTGACACCCTAACCACTGAGCTATGAGCCCCAAGCCAGAAGAAAAGATCTTGGAAATTAAAACTATGACTACTAAAATATTTAATACAGGGGCTGGAAGAAAAAGCTGAATCAATTTCCCAGAATATAAGCCAAAAAAACAGAAAAGGAGATAGAGAATCAATCTAAGGAACCTGACATCCAATAAAGAAAACAAAGGGGAAGAAGTTACCAAGAAATACTGAAACAAAGCTTCTCAAATCTGAAAAGACTAAAACCTTCCCATTTGAAAGAGCCCACCCAGCACTACACAGGGTGAATGGGTGGGAACAAAAACCTACAACATAGATGTATCTTCATTAAGTTACCTGGGGCCTTCATATACAAAAACAAATGATATTTTAACACAGATGATTAGCATCTCCCACCTGCTGCATTTAAATTAATGGTGGACAAGGCTCTGAACCGTTCCAGGCCAAAGATAAGTTTTGTGGGCATCTCTGTTTACCTGCTAGAGCAGAAACGGGCTTGTATAGACATTATCCTTCTCTTGACTTGGCTTTTCTAAGGACAACAAAAGCAAAAAGGCTCGGCTCAGCGCCTGTGGCTCAAGGGGCTAAGACACCAGCCACATACACCTGAGCTGGCAGGTTCAAATCCCGCCCGGGCCCACCAAACAACAATCATGGCTGCAACAAAAAATAGCCTGGTGTTGCGGTGGGCACCTGTAGTCCCAGCTACTTGGGAGGTGGAGGCAGGAGAATTGCTTTAGCCCAGGAGCTGGTGGTTGTTGTGAGCTGTGATGCCACCGCTCTACCCAGGGCGATAGCATGAGGCTCTGTCTCAAAAAAAAAAAAAAAAAAAGCAAATAGGCTATAGCTGGCTGATTTATTTCTATTCCTAGTGACATTCTCCCTGCAACTGTGCCCTCGTACTAAGTAATTTTCCAGAACCTTTCTCGAGAGATTGACAACTCTGAAGACACACTATCTGGGTTTGAATCCTGTCTCTGCCTTTTGCTAGCTTGGACAAGTTTCTTAACTTCTCTGTGCCTCAGTTTTTCATCTATAAACTGGGGATAAAAATTGTACCTACGTCAGAGGGCTGCTGTGAGGATTCAATCATTCGTGCATCTCAAGTGCTTACAACAGCTCCAGTTCTAAGAACTAACACTAGATGAGTGACTGCTATTATTACTTAAAGACCTAAAAGTAACCAACAGAAGAATTGCCAAGTATCATCAAAATAACCAGATGGGTGGAAGAGTGTGGCAGGGGCTTGGGGGCGAGTGGGTGGTGTGAGTCTTCTAAGCCATGGCATGTGTGGACCCTGAGGATGACGGGCCAAGATATGGCTGCTTTACACTCACCATCTGGAGCTAGGCAAGGGACTATTAGTAGAGCTAAAGCCAGAAACCACTGAAGACAGTTTCCTGTGGGGGAGGGACTGAGGGTGCTGTGGATATTTCTCATTTAAGGCACTCTGTGCTGTTTGATTTTTACCCCATACACATATATGACTTGTATGCCTTAAAAATAAGTAGTCTTGTAGTTTTAAACAAGTTCTTAGCAAAGGCTAACAGGGCCAGTGGTGTGCTGGCGAGGGTTCACGACCTGCAACTGCACAGGTCGCAGTGGAGTATTTACACCATAGGAATCGGCAAATGCTACGAGCCAGGGCCTTTCATCAGAGTGCTGTTTCATCAGCACACTACTGGAGAAGCCCGTCATCCCTGGGGTAACTTTTTTTTTTTTTTTGAGACAGAGCCTCAAGTTGTCACCCTGGATAGAGTGCTGTGGCATCACAGCTCACTACTGGAGAAGCCCGTCATCCCTGGGGTAACTTTTTTTTTTTTTTTGAGACAGAGCCTCAAGCTGTCACCCTGGATAGAGTGCTGTGGCATCACAGCTCACAGCAACTTCCAATTCCTGGGCTTAAGCAAGTCTCCTGCCTCTGCCTCCCAAGTACAGACACCCACCACAACACCCGGCCATTTTTTGGTTGCAGCCATCATTGTTGTTTGGTGGGTCCAGGCTGGATTCGAACCCGCCAGCTCAGGTGTACATGGCTGGCGCCTTAGCCCGTTGAGCCACAGGTGCCGAGCCCCTGTGGTAACTTTTAACCCTTTTAACACTTCATCCTTTAAACTCCAAAAAGATCAGAAGGATGGTGAGCCGGTCTTGTGGTCCGTATTCATCCTGAGACTTGAGTGGCAATAAAATTTCACCCTTTTGCTCTTCAAGTGGCTTCCTATTGGTCCAAATCCTTGAGGATTCTGGTATTACGGCTGAGCCAAGGTACAATACTAGTGATGCTCCTCTCTTGACATGGTCGGAGATTCTGGAACTTGGGTGCCATTTATTCATTTATCCAAAATACACGTATTACGTATCTGTCACTTACCAAGCACTAGCCTGAGTAAGCTCTAGTCCAGCCTCCTGCCTCATTTGGAGAGTAAAGGCCCCAGGAACTTTGTAGTAGCTGGAAAGTGATGCTGCCTCCAGAACATCGGAATCACCTGAGCTTGTTAGTGCCGATGGCTGAGACCTACCCCACCCCCACCCCAAGTTTCAGTAGAAATCACAAGGGGGCCAGAAATGGTGCATTTCTAACACGTTTCCCAGGTGATGTTGATGCTGCTGGTCTGGGGACCATACCTTAAGAATTACTCCTCTGGAAATCCCATGCCGGAGCGCGATTCTCCAGGGAAGGAGGGAAATATGAGGATGTGAGGGAGGTTACAGTTCCACTCTGCAGCAATTACTGCCCGTGCTCAGTGAATGGGTTGGCTGCAACCAGCTCCCTAGTGGAGACTACAAATGCACGTGTGAAAATGCACACGTGTTTCTATTTACTCAGACTTCGGTGGCACAGATAATCAATCTCCCTAGGTCTTTAGCATCGTGGTTAAGTGTATGTGGTCTGCAGTTTCAAAGCCCCAACTTCATCCTGGCCCTGCCACTTGCCTGCTGTCAGACTCTGGGCAATGACCCGCTCTCTCTGAGCTGCCATTCCTCCCACTGCCAGCTGGGCTTAATAATAGTATCAAACTCACAGGTTTGTCCAGGGGCACGTGCTGACTGAGTCTATGCATGTAGAAGTGTGTTGGGGGCCATCGTTAACTTGGTGCTTCTAGCTGAGTGTTTATATTAGAGGTGGTTTTGGGTGGTGGGGAGGGGCGTTTGTTCTTAGTGTGTGTTCTGTGTCCTTCATCGGATCGCACTCGGGGTCTGGAGCTGGCACCTTCCTCCTTCCTCTGTGTCCTCCAGTGGTGTTCTCTTCCCAGGGTCCTCTCAATCCAGGGCCCGAGACAATGACGGCAAGAACTTCAAGAACTCAATTGTTCCAGCTCCATGCTGGAAATGCAGAAGGAATTAAGAATTCCAGAGGAGGTCTCTGGCTCAGAAATTTCCTTTTTCTGAAATAGATATTTATATATTTTTTTAAAAAGAGGATAAGAGAATTTAGTTTGTATTTGTGCTTGCACGTGCATTTTTTTTTTTTACTCGCTATGCCCACATTAACTGTCCATAGGAGTTTTAAAAGGTATATGCTGTAAATTCCATGTGGTTAAGGGCTGTGTCTGTACACATGCCACTGTATCCCCATGCCAAGCACTGTGCCTGGTACATGGTTGGATCTCAACAAACCAGTCAAGGGGTTGGACACAGGGGCTTGAGAAAGAAAAGAAGATATTGTGAATACTTGAAACTGCGTTTCTCCAGCTGGTGGCAAGATGGTCCTGGAACAAAGAGCTGGAGCAGCAGCGAAGAGCAGCGGCCTGGCTGTGGGCATTCGTGGGCAGCTGGTCTCGGACACTGAGCTAAGTCAGGACCAGCCAGTGACACCGATCACAACTGCTGACAGCTCGAGACTCTGCGGCAGTTTACCAGCCTCATCACTCCTCCTTCCCACAAATGCCCCATTTCTGTCTTGGCTCCTGCGGTTTCCTGGACTTAGGATTGCCAGATTTAGCAAATCAAAATGTCCAGTTAAATTTAAATTTTAGATAAATAATGAACACCTTTTTAGTATAAGCATGTCTCATGCAACATTTGGGACATGTACTAAAATTGTTGTACTGTGTATCTGAAGTAAATTTAACTTGGCATTCTGTATTTTTCTGTCAAGTCTTTCTGGGGCCAGCGTGCCCCCGTCAGTTTGTCCGCTGGGGTCTCATCCTTCAAGGCTAAGTCCAAATGTCACTTCTAGGAGCTTCCGTCAGTACTCCACTCCACCTCAGGCAGAATTCACTGTTCTAGCCTGTGGGCCTTCTCATACTCGCCCTAACATACCCTCACCTTCTTGTCTTCCCCCCTTGCCTATACGTTAACTCAACATTTAACACCCTGGCATCTGGGAGTGCCCAGAACATTGAACTGTGAGTGTTGAGAAGAGAGGCAAGAAAAAGTCAGAAGTATAGAGGATAGAGAAAATAGAACATGTTTTAGATTTTGTAGATATATACTGCCCCTGTCTACTCCATTAGAACTTTTCTTACCTAATCCTTTGTAGATTCTCGGAATGGTGAAAAAGAGAAGACGGCTTACTAAACACCAACAGCAACTCAGGCCATCATTCAAGGTTGCGTCACCCCATACCAATAAGCATTCATTCCCTACAGGTGATCTGAATCCCTCCAGAGATTTGATTAAACAGAAGTACACTCAATGGAAAGAAAAAGGAGATTCAAGGACGTAGATATCAAATGGTCTTACCATAACAGAATTTTGGAAACAGTGGAGCAGCGGACAGGGACAGCAGGCTGGCTTCACCCTGTACCATCAGAGTCCTGGTGGGAGTCATGTGGCCTGCGGATGCCGGTGGCCAACCTTCCCGCCCGGTCCCGCAGCCCTTTCCCAGGCTGCAGGCTCTCCTGGGATGTGTTCTGCAGGGAGACAGTCAGCAGGCCCCCTCCCCACTCTCATGAGTCACCACCTCCAGAAGGATAAGAAGGCTACGGTGTCTCCACTGTGGGGCCCGCTGGTGGGGAGGCCACCACTTTATCTCCACATCCGCTCACAACATGCACAACAAATGGCCAAGAGGCCAGTGTGTAACCAAGCCCCCTTCCCTCCCCACTGGGCAGCTCTTAGAGGAGCCGACAGCTGGGCTTCCTAGCCCTCTTCGTGCCTGGTCACTGAAATTGCCCTCTTTGTGCCCAGAGGACTGCAGAGCTGGGGGGAGTTTCTGGACATGGGACCCAAGCAGAGAATTGGCTCCAAAGCCCTCTGCACTCCCAGGTCCTTGTACCTCCTCAAGCCGGTCCCTTGGCTGCTCCGGATCTACGTACCCCCAGCTGAGAATCCAGAGCAAAGCCCTGCAATCCAGTGAGTTCCGCATCAGGGCTCCAGCCACACGGGTGGCTGGTCTGGGCCTGGTGAAGGATGCACCTAAAACAGGGAGCTCCCAGAGGTGGAGGGGGTGAGGAGGGATTCAAAATGATCTTCCTGGCTGGGAGCCAGAGCAGTCCCAGAAATATCCGCTGGTATGGAGCATGGCTGGCGGGCTGAGCTGGGGGAGAGGGGAAGAGAGAGTGAAGAGAGTGGGACGGGATGACTCCATGATGTCATGACGCCCTGACCCGCCCCAGGAGAGCCGCGAGTGCCAGGCTTTGCTCTTAGAGCTGCTATAATTAGCTCAAACGGAGATAATAATTCCCTGATACATGTTGCCACTAGAGCCGAGATGTTGAAAGTGGAAAGAGAGAAAGAAGGCCCTTCTTCCTTCCAGACCCGCCTGTCATGCTCCCAGTTTGCTATTCCAGGCCCAGGCAGGGCGGCTTCTCTCCACTGCTTCCCTCGGTCTGACCAAGGGACTTTGCCGGGTCAGCAGCAAAAGAGGAAGTTCTTGACTGTGAGTCTGTCTTCACTGGGGTCTAAGCGCTCACGGCGAGATCCAGAGGTGGGAAGGTACATTCTCTGGCCCCGTTAGGAAAGGAAACGCTAAGAGCCCACCACCTGTTCTCCTGGGCTGCCTTGGGAGCCGGGCTGCTGGGCTCACAGCTACTGCCTGCAGCTCCAGATCTGAGGAGCGGTAACGCCTGCTCTTGAGCCAGGACCTGGCCTCGCCCGGGACAGCCTTGTGCCCCCAACATCTGACAGAGGGCAGATGCCAAGAGAAGAGGGTACACCCTTTTCTCAACACCATAATGACTTTCCCTTCTCCTGGGCTGGGATGCCAAGGCAGAGGACTGGAGAGCTTGGCCACAAAGCCCTGAGAAGGAGACAGGAGTCTGCCTTTGTGCCACCTTTGAGACAGGAGACACGCTTGTAAAGTCAAATTTGGTGTCAAAGCCTGAACTTCTAATCCGTCTCACATAGCTGGTCTCCTTGTGACTGAAAAGACACTACTGGGAGAGGCAGGATGCCTTGCCTTGGGTCTTGGGATGGCAACGCTGACAATGACAGCTTCTTTGCTGAGGCACACAAACCTACACCCAGGCTCGGCGCCTGTGGCTCAACGGGCTAAGGCACCAGCCACGTACACCTGAGCTGGCAGGTTCGAATCCAGCCCCAGGGCCCGCCAAACAATGACGGCTGCAACCAAAAAAAAAATGGCCGGGCGTTGTGGTGGGCGCCTGTAGTCCCAGCTACTTGGGAGGCAGAGGCAGGAGACTCGCTTGAGCCCAGGAATTGGAGGTTGCTGTGAGCTGTGATGCCACAGCACTCTATCCAGGGTGACAGCGTGAGGCTCTGCCTCAAAAAAAAAAAAAATTCGCCAGATCAAAAAAGGCAGTGGAAGAATAGAGTGATGCTCAACTATGAAATTAGTCATCATTTTATGTAACCTATATTGTATCTACCGTGAAAGGTTATTTTAAAACCTCTCCCATTGTCAGCTAATATAGCTATTGCCATAAACCTGGATCAGGTATATACTGAAGTTTTAAAAAATTAAGTTTATAAACTTAGGTTTAAAATTAGTGTGTTCTCTATAACCAAGTGGCCTGTCTAAAGATGGCTGTATTATGTTGATGGTATTAAACATTGGTCACTTAGAGAATGTCTGCTGTTAATGTAGTTCATGGATGTCCCCTTCTTGATTTCTTTCAGATTCTGGGCTTCCACTCTTTAGGGTTTTCTGTTTAAATGGAAAAGAAAAAAGGACTGGTGTCTAAAAGTAGCCTGATTTCCTGAGGCTATAGTAGAAATATTATGTAGTTTTTGAAGAGTAGAGAACAGAGCTATTTGTAGTTACGATCCAGTGACATAAACTGACCTCAGAAAACTCTTGCTTTGTTACTGACTTAATCCTCTTACTGCAGCAAATTGGGTGTAATTTTAACATGTTCTTTTCTTTGTATATTTATATTTTAAGTTACTTGTAAGTGATCAGACATCTTTGTCGTCTTCTCTGAATTTAAATTAGAATTAACTCCTAAAAAATTAAACTGATGTTATACAATTTGGGACATAGACCAGACAAATTACTGAATCTAACATTTCAGATTTTTTCAGTGTACCTTTAACTTTCACTGAGCACAAATGGAAATTCTCAGCCTTTGACTATCATAAAAAAGGGTTTGTTACTGCTTAGTAAGACAAATTAAAACACAGCTGGGAATGAGGTAGTTAGCCCAGTCTTACAGACATTAGCCTCCCTCTGTTTATTTCCTCCTGTTTGTATTCCTAGAAGCAAACAGCTGTGTGTTCAGTTTTATTCTTTATTCTTTTATTTTAAGATGTGGATCCAAAAAGAAGTGGGCATTTAGGCTTAGAAAAGTTGCCTCATCTGTAATTTTGACACCTTTTTCAGTTGAAACAGGGATGTATCCATAATACTAAAGGCTTTTTCGAAGTAGTCACCCGCAGTCTCGCCATCAGCCTCGTCCAGGTAGTTGTAGCCATAATGCACATGCCATTCAATACTCTGCTTTTTTCTTTAGATGGTTGCTTTAGTGTTTTCTTACACAACTGCAGATTTATAATTTTAACCTGTACATAGTATTATGTTATTTCAGGTTTAATTTAAAATTTTATATAGTTCACTTAATTCCAGAATCTTAATACTTTCAGTGAGGTATAAGCTGCATTTTAAAGTTTACTTTAAAAGGAAATTTTAGTATTCCATTAAATCCATTTATGCTCTGCACATTAGCACCATAGATGTGCAGGTTTCAGTTCAAAGAAAGTTAGGTCTGGGCAAGTAAAAACTTTTGTTTTTTGTTTTCTGTTTTTTGAGACAGAGTGTTATTATGTCGCCCTCGGTAGAGTGCTGGGGCGTCACAACTCACAGCAAACCTCAAATTCTTGTGCTGAAGCTGTTCTCTTGCCTCAGCCTCCCTAGTAGCTGGGACTATAGGCACCCGCTACAATGCCCCGCTATTTTTTGTTGTTCTTGTTTTTGCAGTTGTCATTGTTTTAGCTGGCCTGGGCAAGGTCCGAACTGCCAGCCTTGGCGTATGGCCGGCGCCCTACCCACTGAGCTTTGGGTGCTACCGCAAATAAAAACTTTTGATTTGACCAGTTGAAATTAACATCCAAAGTATTTGAAACATTTCTTAATCTTGAATATAGGCAAGGCCTTAAGGAATGCATTGAAAGCCCTAGTGAGTTCTTTTTTTTTTTTTTTTTGCAGTTTTTGGCTGGGGCTGGGTTTGAACCCGCCACCTCCAGCATATGGGGCTGGTGCCCTACTCCTTTGAGCGACAGTTGCCACCCTGTGAGTTCATTTTTTATAATTGGCAATAGTAAGCCATTTATCTAGCAATTTGCTATGATATGCTGTTAATATTGGAGTAATAAAATTTTAGTATTCTCTCTTTTTTATGTTAAGTCCATCTTATTGGACATTGACAGTTATCTCCTCCCATTCCAATCATTATTTTCATCATCAGCATTTATTTTATAGTTTAAAATTACAGCTTATAAATTACTTCTTTCATTCTTTTTAAACCAAAACCAAAGAACTTTTAACTTTAGCTGGTATATTGCAGGCGTATGGGGCATAATAACAATATATGAAAATATTTTTTTTTTGCATATAAAAGAAATACATGCTTCTATTGGAAACTATAGAATGTCACACCAAAAAAATACCTGTACTGTGCCACTTATATATTCAAATTATTGACATTTTTTTTCAGTTTCCTTCCTATATACTAAGGATTGAGGATCATACACATTTGAAAATGAATTGTACTATGATGCAATAATTTGGGGGAGCATGCAAGAAGTTGACAACTAGATTTGTTTCTTAAAGAAGTATTGACTTTTTATTTTGAAATATGTTTGCGTTAGTAAGAAATGGAATTATGTATTTGCTTTAATTTCATAAGTTTTTCATTATTACTGAGTTACAGTTAAGTAATTTGAGTGAGAGAAGCAAGTTGCTATTCCAACTTTTGCTTTATTCCCCACTGGAATATTTTCAACAGTAAATTCCTTCATTCAACAAATATTTATTGAGTTTCTGTTACATGCCAGGCAAGCTCTGATTTTTTTTTTCCCCCTGCCAGCATCTTAGTAGATGATTATGAAATGATGACCACTTATTGTACTATTCTTTCATAAAGTATGGGTTTCTATTTAATTTTAACTCTTCTGCCATGAAAGAATGTTACAGTGAAGAATTTTTTGGAAAATTTTTTATTGAAGCAAGTAGACAGAGAAGTTGAGTTATTTATAGGTAAAATAGATTTTTTTAAATAATGAAATTGGTAGACCTAATTCATCCTTTCAGCTTACTACAATAAAGACGGTTATTTGTTTTTCTTGTAATGTGTTAAGATATAAAGGAACTGAAATTACAAAGAAGGCTGTCCATATGCCCTGTCTAATTTGGCCACTCAGTTTTAGGATATTAATATATTGTTGGATTGTTTTGTGAATTTAACTGAAGAACAAAGCACTTAAATATTTGATCTTATAAGAAGGTGGACCTTAAGAACAAATTTGGGTAGAAATTTCCTTCCAAGTATTATATCAGCGAGGTAGTGAAGAAATAATAATTGCACTTACAGGATAAGAATTAGAGAACTATCATGCAAGATAGCAAGATACAATTTAGTAAGTATAGAAGGGTCGACCACTCATAATTACTTTGGGAAAATGTGATAGGCATTTTCTTTATTTTATTTTTTGAGACAGCGTCTTAGTCGCCCTGGGTAGAGTGTTGTGACATCATAGCTCACAGCAATCTCAAACTCTTGGGCTCCAGCCATGCTCTTGCCTTAGCCTCCTGAGTAGCTGTGAATACAGGCACACACCACAATACCTGGCTATATTTTTTTTAGCGACAGGGTCTCTCTCTCTCTCTCCCTCTCTCTCTCTCCCCCCGCCCCCCCCCCCGCCTTACTCAGGCTGGTATCTAACTCTTAAACTCCTGAGCTCAAGACAATTCACCCACCTTGGCCTCCCAGATTGCTAGGAGTACAGACGTGAGCCACCACGTAGTAGCTGTAGGATGCTATTACCTGATTGTGGGCTCAAAATATTCTTATTAGGGCTCCGCGCCTATGGCTCAGCGGGCTAAAGCACCAGCGATATACACCTGAGCTAGCGGGTTCGAATCCAGCCCAGCCCGCCAAACAACAATGACGGCTGCAACAAAAAAATGGCCAGACGTTGTGGTGGGTGCCTGTAGTCTCAGCTACTTGCGAGGCGGAGGCAAAAGACTCGCTTGAGCCCAGGAGTTGGAGGTTGCTGTGAGCTGTGATGCCACAGCACTCTATCCAGGGTGACAGCTTGAGGCTCTGTCTCAAAAATATATATATATTTGTATTAGAACATTAATTACTAGAGTAATGTTACATTTTCGAAAGCTGATTTTTACTTAAATCAGAAGTAAAAAATCTAGTTTTATTTTTATATGTAAGGCTTGTAAATACATATTACATGATGTAACATTATTGTATCATGTTAATACTATTCCTCATTGATTTTTCTGGTTAATTGAGAGTTTGTTTTTGTGTGTGAAAAGGAAAAGGAATCATTTTATTGAAAAATGTTTCGATAGAGGATTAACGAAAAATAGCTCATTTTGTGTGTGTATTTAAAATGTATGTTAAAGCACTGAATCTATCTCTATACCAAATTTCAGGTTAGTTTATGCTATGAGTATCCTAGCTTTAAATAACTTAGAATAATCAATTAAAATTTGTATAAAATGTCAAAGCAATTCCTGTCAGTATTTTAAAAAGATATTTACCACTTGATGTTTTCATCATTTCCTTAAAATTGCACCATTTCATTTTCTGTTGCTACCTTTCTGATTTGTTTGCTTTTGGAGGATAATTAATAAAGGTAGTTCTCAGTCACAGATCATAATTGAGACTTATATAAATCACTTGCTGAGAGCTTGCAGCACATTTTTTTTTCAGAGAAACAGTATTGTGTAGGTACGTTTGTCCTTAAACCAGCTAATTTGTGATGTTTAGTTTTATAGTTTAGTTTAGTTTATGTTTGTCCTTAAACCAGCCAATTTGTGATGTTTAGTTTTGATAATACGTGTGGACTTAAATTTATTTATAATGTCTGTTTGGAGAAATGCCATTTTACTGTAATCTTGTAAGGACTCTCCGCCTTCTCTGTCACTTTCAGGAGTGTCATCTGTCAACTCTCCTAGCTCTAGGTCTCTGAAGGCGGCTCCTGGTGCCTTGTGGAAGGCCACTAGTGGACATTTTGTTGTGGGTATGTGGAACTGGGGAGAGGAGGTAAATCAATGTTAATAAATCTGAGCTGTCCAGTTTGATATTTCTTAATCTTAAACCAGGTGGTTGGCCACCTCTTCTGCTACAGAGAACTTAGTAGCGTGTCTTCATTTCCCACTGTTCTCTCAATTTCAGTAGGTGCATCTTTCTTCCGCCTTTCCACAAGCAGTTTCACAGCCCATGAGGTAGTTTCTCTGCGTGTGTGTGTTCTTGTCTTATAATTAGTAGGAAGATAAGAGATGTATAGGCCCTTCACACGTCCCCCTCCCTTCTCTGTCTAGCCTGTCTCTTCCACTTCCCTCCTTCTCCTTCCTTGTTGTATCAGGTGAATAGGCCACATGGATATTAGAAAGCTATTGTTGGGGCCAGGCCTGTCATCCTAGCACCCCGGGAGGCCACGGCTGAGGGGTCCCTTGAGCTCAGGAGTTTGAGCAGCCTGAATAAGAGGGAGACCTGTCTCTGCTAAAAACAGAAAAATTAGCCCAGCATTGTGGAGGGCTTCTGTAGTTTTAGCTATTCAAGAGGCTGAGGCAAGAAGATGGGTGGAGCCCAGGAATTTGAAGTTGCTGTGAGCTGTGATGCCGCCACTGCACTCTTACCTACCCAAGTTGACAGAGCGAGATTCTTAGTCAAAAAAAAAAAGGACAAAAAGACTGTTGCTGATTGTATATCAGATTGACACCCTGACTGTCTTAGACATTTTATTACTAATGATTGGTGTGAGGGTTCAGGGAGGAGAGAGCCACAAAAGATATTTAATGGTTTAGAGGAGGAATGTTGTGGATTTAAATAATCAGTGTTTGAGACAATAGTAACATAATGTTAATTGTACATAAATTCTAGAAGTGTGAGTTTAACAACTGTGGTAGTTTTGAAGTGGTAATGAGTGTAAATATTTCAAGATATCTGCAATGGCTAACATTATATGGAATATTTATGGAATTTTATTGGTGATAAATCAAAGGTGTTGCTAGTACAAGTGTGGCTTGTTGCATGCCTTTATAATTGTAGGAAATGCTGAATTTCAGTTAGAAAATAGTGAATATAAAGGGTAATTTCTTTCTCATCCAACTTAATGGATTTTCTGAATTCTATCACCAGACCCCGTTGCTTCCCCTGGCTTCCATAGAGTACTGTTTCTTTGTAGGTTCATGGCTATCTTCTTCTAAAACTTATTTCAATGGATAGCAGAGATAACATTGAAATGATGTCTCTTGCCCAGTAAAATGAATTACGTGTGTAAACATAGAATGCACACAGAGACTGTCATGTGTAGTAAATTATTAAGAAATTTTTAGGGTTCAGTCAGAATCTGTTTTGCATATCAACAAATACTTATTAGGTGCTTTGTATGCTAGAGTACTGATCTAGCTACGTTATGTACATTATCTAATTTTAGATACTCTTTTATTTATTTATAGATACTACAGAAGCCCTGTGCCCCTTAAAAAAGACATGTTATGATTGACAAATTAAAACACAATGAAAAATATGATACAAATGAAATCATAAGTAAATTAGCTTTAATAAACCACAAAGAGAGCCCGCTATCTGTTATAGGAGCAGGTTGTCTTTCTTTTTAATGAACTTCAGCAACTTCACCGAACAGAGATAACCTAATGAACATTAAATTGATCTAAAGCAAGTCATTTAATCGCCTTGCCTCTCAGTTTCCTTGTACTCCCTGGTAGTTAACTATCCTGTTTGCCTCAGAGTGTTGTTGTCAAGACTAATGAGATAATGAAAGTAAAATGTAAGGTAGTATAATTATTACTGGTAGTGATGGTGGGAGAAAGTAACTTCAGAATTCAAAGGGTGTAAGGTGTGGCCAACACAATTAAATCTAAAGACAGAATTTTATAATGGCATAGGACTGTAGCCTGGTCTCATAATGCCCTCCTCTTATTCAGAGAAAAAAGTTAATATTTGCTTGATCCCTATTAAGTATGAGAAATAATACCGGGTCTTTTCATATATTGTTTCCTTTAATACTTGGAATAATTTGACAAACGTAAGTATTACACCATCTCGCCTTTTATGCAGATAAAACTAAAAATGTAGCTAGTCTACCATCATGGCTATTTAACTAGGAATCACAATTCCCCTCCCCCCCCAGACAGTTTCACTTTGTCACTTTTGGTCGAGTTCCATGGTGCCATAGCTTATAGCAACCTCAAACTCCTGGACTCAGGGGATTCTCTTGCCTCAGCCTCCCAAGTAACTGGGACTGCAGGTGCCCACCACAACACCTGACTATTTTTTAGAGATTGAGTCTCCCTCTTGCTTAGGGTGGTCTTGAACTCCTAAGCTCAGTCAGTTTACCCACCTCGGTCTCTGAAAATGCCAGGATTACTGGCATGAGCCACCGTACCAGCTAGGAACCAGAATTTTAATGTGTCTACTTTTATTTGATCTTTCTGGCGTACTGCAGAGGCCTTGAGAATCTGCGTTGTCTGAGTTGGAGGTTATATACCTCTCAGTGTTACCTCTGCTGTCCACCACTGCTGAGTTTCACTGTCCTGTGAAAAACTATGGTTGACTCTCTTCTTCATGTTTTTTATCCTAAGTTTTCCGTTGTGGGATTCTTACCCATCCTTTCCTGCTCTCTTCGGGGAAAAAAATTGTAAAAAAAATTATAAATTTTCAAGTTTCACCTGGGTCCTCAGTAATGGCCCTTTAAATTGGCCCCTAATCACCTCTGCAAACTACCTCCTGTCTGTCCCCTTCACATTGGCCCCTAATCAACTGTTAAACAGTTTGATGAAAATAGTTCAGATTGTATATGAAACCAGCACATCGTACCCCTTGATTGCAATAATATACACAGCTATGATTTAATAATAATAAAAACAAACAAATAAATTTAAATCAATCAACTTTAAAATTAAAAAAAAAATACATATATATATATATATATATATATATATATCCTTATTTACCTGGCTCAGCACTGTTGTCAGTGGAATCTCTTTATGCTTCTTTGAATACAATCTGTTAGTCTTTTCCCTTGGCTTGTCTTCTACCTTAAATGCCTTTACTGCTCATGTAACTCATACATGTTTATTCTTGAACTACCTGTTTTCTCTGAGTGGCCTTGTTCTCTTACTGTATGCCACCCATAGCCACTTCCCCACTCATATTGTGTGGAACATCTTCAGCTTACAGTTTTGGAGCTGCTGAAATTTTTTGCTCTTGATTGGATGGAGGTGATCCTCAGTGGATATAGTATAGGCCTTCTAAGAAGTGCCATGAGATGTTTGGTTTATTTGGTGTTTTGTAAATGACTCTGTGAGAAACACATTCTGTATCTCTCTCCATTTCAGTACACAGCACCCTGTAGACTGAGCTTATGTACATGTATTATTGCGCTTGGTACATGCCTGATGCTCGGTAAACATTTGTTTGTTTTGTATTATTCAGAACTTAGGATATGACTACCTTACCTCTTTATTGTATACTCTAGTTTCCTTTCAATTTATATAGTAAACCTGGGCTCAAAGAATCTTGTTTCTGGATAGGGAATTTTTATGCTGGCATCCCAGACATCCTTTTCACGGGTCTTTGGAGAGTGTGCACTTGGTGCACTTACATTCCTGATCAGTTTTAAATTAGTAGTGATAGAATCTTTGACATTCAGAGATAAGGTCTGAAGAATAGAAGAGAAATAAACTAGAAACCTGTAATACCTGTTCAGCCTGTACTGTACCCAAGACGAGGCAGATTCTCTGGAGGATCCACTTTGGGATCCTACACGTCATCGTTTGTAATATTCTTTATCCTCCAAAATTTCTATTTTGATCAAACCCTCCAGGTGCACATGGCACATCAGGAATGTAGTTTGATCGTAGTTAACACAGTGAGCAGTTTTGTTTTTGTTTTTCTTTAAGGCTAGGTGATTCTCCCGTGGGGGGGGGGCGCCGGGGGGGGCGCGGGCCCCCCCCCCCGCCCCCCGCCGGCCCCCGCCGGGGGGGGGGCGCCGCGCCCGCCCCCCCCCCGCCCACCGCGGGGGG
>CAUYON010062540.1:0-18593 GCA_963573935.1 Arctocebus calabarensis | reverse complement strand
CTGAAAGCCTTAGAAGCAGGGAAGCTGTTTGTCTAATTCTCAGTCCATGGCCAAAGTCCTGAGAATCCAGGAGGTTTGGGGTAAGACCTGAAGTCTAAATGTTGGAAAGCTTGAGGTTCTGATGTGCAAGAACAGGAGAAAAAGAGTGACCCTGCTCCAGCAAGGGAGGTGGGGAGTGGGAGAGACAGAATTCCCATTCTCTGACTTTTTATTCTATATGGCCCCTTGCTGACAATATGTGACCCACACACACTGAAGACAGGTCTTACCCACTCAGTTAGCTGACTCACATGCTAATGTCCTCAGGACACCCCTGGTAGATGCACCGAAATATAATTTTTTGCCAGATGTCTAGGTATCCCTTAGTATCCCAAGTTAACACCTAAAATTAACCATTGCACTGATTCACTTTCATGGTCTATCCTAATTCTTAAATATGGTCTGGGAATTCCTGAGTGAGGGGAATGTTAGATGTATTTTTAAAGATCCATAAGGTTGACTAGGCTAGTATTACCTATGATATTCCAGCAAATTTAATACAAGAGCAGATATGAGAATACAGATATCTTCTATTAAAGCAGATAGTAGATTTGTGAAACATTAAAGTGTCATACTTTTCAATAAATTTATTTTGCATGGAAATAATAGTTATTTTCATAAAATATGCTACTTGTATTAATTTATATTTTGTTTGTTAATGTTATTTAATGTAAATTCATAAATATTTAGAAAATTTTCTCAGTTTCAATCTAGAATGCCATAAATACTAATAAATATTAATTCAAATGAACAGAATTTCCTTGGGTTACTTAATAATTTTTATTTTATTTTTTTGCAGTTTTATGGCTGAGGCCGGGTTTGAACCCACCATCTCCGGTATATGTGGCGGGCGCCCTACTCCTTTGAGCCACACGTGCTACCCCAAGGGTTACTTAATAATTGTTTTTTTTAGGTGGCGCGTATGGCTCAAAGGAATAGGGCACCGGCCCCATATGCCAGAGGTGGTGGGTTCAAACCCAGCCCCAGCCAAAAAAAAAAAAAATTTTTATTGTTGGGGCTTCGTTGAGGGTACAAGAAACCAGGTTACACTGATTGCATATGTTAGGTAAAGTCCCTCTTACAATCATGTCTTGCCCCTAAAAGGTGTGGCACACATCAAGACCCCACCTCCCTCGCTCTTTCCCTCTCTCTGCTCTTCCTTTCCCCACCCCTCCCGCATTCTTTCTCTCTCTGCTCTCCCCTTCCCTCACTCCCACCGTGTCATTAATTGTGCTCATATCAAACTTGAATACATGGGATTCATGCTTCCCATTCTTGAGATGCTTTACTCAGAATAATGTGTTCCACTTCCATCCATGTTAATACAAAGGCTGTAAAGTCTCCATTTTTTTAATGGCTGAATAGTATTCCATAGTGTACATATACCACAGCTTGTTAATCCATTCCTGGATTGGTGGGCATTTTGGTTGTTTCTACATTTTGGCGATAAATTTTTATGGGCCTCAGTTTTCTCAATTTTAAAATGTTGGGGAAGGGGAGTAATTTATATAATCTATAACCATTTTTTATAATAATATCTAATATTATAGAATTAAATAATAATAATTCCCTTCACTTCCTGGTGAGAAGATGTGCCAGTTGGCTAACTATTCTCCAAAATACTGAAACCTCCTCTCATCTCATGCCCAAAGATGCACCAAGAAAAACCAAGACCCATACATTATGTTTTCATTTCATTCTTATCAAGTTAAATTTTATTTCATTCAATTCTTACTTGCCCAAAGCCAACTTCACTTGGAAAACAGCTCAGTAAGTTTAGGTCCTGTACTCAGTGAGACATTTCTTGGCACACAGCAAGTTAAGGATTAAGGTAGCAAAGGCAAAATAATATTAATAATTTATTCAAATTTTGAAACAGAAGGTAAGAAGATGAAAAGAATAAAAGAATTTAGAAGAATTTGAAGTTATCTCAGAAAGAAACTTTTCAAAGTAATCAGTACACTTAATCTTAACATGTACCATTATAGACTTGAATTTATCTCAGAGCAAAATAAATTAGTTCTTTGATAGGGCTACCCTAAAGGTAATACTTTCTAGAAAAAAAGAAAAAAGAATGATGAAATGTAGTTACTAGCAACCAGTTATGATTTTGGATTGGTGACACGTGATAGAATTTCAGGCCAGGCACTGCATTTCAGCTGTTAGGCTAATGAGTCCCACCAGTAAACTGAGGGTGTACCTGGAGGTAGCATTAGGAACTTCAAGGAACCATAATTTAGCTTCCATTGCCATATGTCTTTAATGGAATTCAGTTCTCTGGCCAGTATAAGAAAAGAAATTTTTACTTCCACTCCCTTAGAAACGATCCAAAGCCAAACCCAAACAAACAAAACTAAAGCAAAAATTATCTCAAATAATACACTTCAAGTCTCCCAAGCCCCACTGACATCTTCCTAACCAACTATGTAACATCCTGGAGAATTGTTCAGGGTAGGGAAAAAAAGGAAGTCTGGTTCTAGAACCGGTGACATTTGCTATCTCAGAACCAACAAGTTAATCTAAATAATCATGTTTTATAGGCCTCCCACTGTCAGGCACTATGCTCAGTGTTTCACGTGCATTATTTAGATTGACCGTCAAAACAACCTAGTGAAGTCTATGTTACTTTCACTTTGTTCAGTGAGCAATTAAACTCCCATTCATAGAAGAAAAAACTGAGGAGAAAACGGGCAGATTCCGCCTACATCCCCAAAAGACAGAACTAAGTGTATCTTGGCCCCAGTCACTCAAATGGTCCAGTATACCTCTACCAGCAGGAGTCTGAGATGCAAATTCCTGCTCTACCCTGCCCTATGGTCTCAAGGAAGTTACTCGATTTCCTTACATATAAAATGGGAGTAATATTAGCGCCTACATTTCAGGCTCATTATAGTTCCTGATGAGAACCTTCCCATAAGGAACTCATAATGGCACCTGCCAGATGGCAGTATTCAACGACTATCAGACAATATTGTTAACCTGGTCCTGCAACTCCTATGTTCCCACACACCAGAAGACTGCCTACATGTGGGCAGATCGCAGGGATTATATACTGTATATCTCAAGGACAAAATCAGAACACTGGAAACCATTCTTATTCTGTAAGAATAGGTCTTGATTCTGAAAGGGTAGTCCCTGGATCAGCATCACCTGGGAACTTGTTAGAATGCAGTGTCAGGACCCACCTTAGAACTCTTGAATCAGATCACATATTTTAACAAGATCCCCAGATGATTCATGGCCACTTTAAATTTGGGAAGTTCTGCTCTAAGGCACAGGTAGGGTAATAATTCTCTCTGGCTCTCTGAGGGTGCATGCCTGGAGGCTCATCAGCACTCAAATTTTAGGAAAAAGACAGAACCTGTAGTGTTCACCTTATGCCAGGCTGTTGGGCTTCTTTGTGCCTTTCCTATTCCGTTATGGTTAGATTAGAATGTCCTTTATCTTATAGTCCACCTGGTGGAAGCCATTATTCAAGACTCAACTCAAGTATAGAACTAAAATGCATGGTAAGAAGTATTTCTGTCTGTCTGTCTTACACACACGCGCTATATATATACACACATACACAAACACACACGCATTATATATATATATACACAAACACACATATATACATATAGCTGAAATAAAAGTTTCATGAAAGAATACTTTTATTTAGTACATGTGACAACCTTACATATTTTAAACATTATTCTGTTCTATTTTCACATATTGCTGTCTTCAACCTATAGAGTTAATTTAAGTGACTCTTACGGGTCGTGACAACTTGCAAAGCCCTGTATGTAGATATTTCTTATAGAGGAACTGTAACACTAGATTGATAATTTAGTTTCATGTCTATCTTCCCTTCTAGGTGGAGAGGACCTGGCCCATGTCTGGAACATATAGGGATTTAGCATTGTTTGTTGAATGAGTAACAAATGGACAGATCTTGTTTTGAGCTATTTTTAAAGTCTGTCATTCTCCTTTTAACTCCTTGGCCCTACTTCCATAATTAATAGAAAATAAATGATGCCCACTTATGCAATGATTTATCAACTACTAACCTTAACTACAAACCTTTGCCAATAAATCTCTATGGCTACAACAGGAATTTTCTAATGAAAAGTGATTCTATATAGACTATTGTATTGAATAGTAAAAGGAAACAGAAAAATTATCAGAGTAAAGGATACTGGGTTAGTTCTGAGCATTTGAGGAACTTTTTGCTTCTGTTCATGGCTAATATTTTATTAGTCTTCTTACTGTAGATGAAATAGAGCTTGAGTGGCTGCAACTGAGAACATTCTGTGCAGGAAGAAGCCAGCCTGCCCTTTGAGCCTCCCCGGGGTTTTCTGCCAGTCCCTCCAATTCTTTCTTTCAACACCTCTGCTCTTCCAGCATGAGAGTGCTTGAGCAAGGTTTATGATGGGGGAAAATGTTGACCAACCACATTCATTTATCATTTATATCCCAGCCTTGGACCTGACACTCTAGTCCATGAGACAGGAAAGTAGAGGAAGTATCAAGACCTTCAGTTCTGTCTTAGCAGAAATCCCGTGGCCCTGCGTGGTGTCCTGCCCCCATTCACACCAGGTGGATGAAGCCTGGAAAAATAGATCTGAAAGCAACAGCAACTTTTCTAGTCTTGCCTTTCACCAGAACACAGTGGGTTAAAAAAAAAAAAGAGCCACCTTATAATTCATTTACATCTTTGCAGCTTATACCAAAACATTACATTTAGATATAACATATAAGAGTCTGACTGGGTTTTAATTATGGCTCCTACTAGCTAAGAGACATAAATGCCTCCTGCCTTAGTTTCCTATCCATAAAATGGAGCTAATAATAGTACCTGTGTCATAAAGCTTTTTTGAGAAAAAAATACACATAAACCTTATAGAATTGTGTCTGGTGCATGATAAGAGCTCAGTAAATGCTGGCTATTTTTAAGATTATTATGTACACAGGAACTTTAAGTACACATGTGATTCCTTTCTTATCACATTTAGACATCTACAGAAATGAAAGATCTTCAAAATAAAATGCTATGCATGCTGTGTAATGTGATAGCCTCAACTGAATTCTGGAAACAAAAAAGGGTGTTAATTGAAAAATTGGTGACGTCTGAATAAAGCCTGCAGTTTAGATAAGTTAGACCCAGTGTTAAGTTCTTAGTTTTGACAAATGTATGAAGGTTATGTAAAAGCTAACCCTAGGAGGTTACAGAAACTTCATTGCAACTTTCCAGTAAATCTAAACTTATTCCAAAATTAAAATATTATTTTTGTTTAAATGCTGAAGATAGTTTTAGAGCATGTAGCAAATACAAAGTTGTGCTAGACACTGTGGAAAATCAAGAGAGTCAGGGGAAATGGCTTTGCCCTCAGAGAGCTTACAGTGTGAAAATGAGAACTGGGTACAAATTAACTGACTATAAACTGGACTGAATGTAATCAATGCCCTAACAGAAGTAAAAATAAACTTTTATCAGCCTTAAGGACCAATTACATAAATACCCCTTTTATGATTAAATCCTCTGGTTAATTAATTAACAGAGCTGCTTGGTTGGTATTTTGGCAGTGCAATCCCCTTTATGTTGGAACTGCTATCTGATTCCTGAATCTTGTAAATACAAACTTTATTCATTTATTAGTTTTTTTAATAGGCCGAGGGGTGCAGGAAGAACAGCATGGACCTTGGAATCAAGCAACATTGAGATTAAATCTAGATTCTCGTCACCTTGAGCAAGTTAATTGAGCTCTCCATTTTAGAATGAAGGCTGTTATAATAATCAAATTAGATGATGTCATGAAGATCCCTGACCTATAATAGGTAGATTTTAGGATTTATTTTTAATGTTAATAGACTTAGGTATACAAATGGATTTTTGTTACATGGATGAATTGCACAGCAGTGAAGTCTAGGCTTTAAATATGCTCATTACCTGAACAGTGCTTGTTGTGGATCCATTAGGGAATTTTTCATTCTGTATGCCCCTCTCTTCTTCCTCACTTCTGAGCTTCCAATGTGCATTATGTCCTCTGTATGACCCTGCATACTTATTGCTCCCACTTATAAGTGAATACATGTGGTATTTGTTTTTCTGTTCCCGGGTCACTTCATTTAGAATAATGGCCTCAGTTCCATCCAAATTGCTGCAAAAGTGTTGCATGTAAATACAATATGCTCTTTGGATGTAAATCTTAGAAATGCACAGTATGGATGTAGGATATCAATAATAAAACATTAATCCCAGTCAAAAAAAATTGCTGCAAAAGACATCATTTCATTCTATTTACTAGTTGAGTAGTCTCCCGTGATACACACACACGTCACCCCATTTTCTTTATCCACTGATCAGTTGGTGGACACTTAGGTTGGCTCCATATCTTTGCAATTGTGAATTGTACTGCAATAAACATAGAAGTGCTGGTATCTTTTCAATAAAATGATTCTTTTCCCCTTGGGTAGATCCCCAGTAGTGGGATTGCTAGACCCAATTGTAGATTTGCTTTAAGTTCTTTGAGAAATCTCTATACTGCTTTCCATAGAGGTTATACTAATTTATGTTCACTCAAACAGAGTATAAGAGTGCACTTTTCACAGCATCCATGCCAGCAGCTGTGGTTTTTTGACTTTATAATAATCATTACAGGAGTGAGGTGGTTTCTGTTTGTGGTTTTAACTTTTGTTTCTCTAATGATTAGTGAAGTTCAGCATTTTTTCATGTTTGTTGGCTATTTGTTCTTCTTCTTGTGAAAAATGTCTGTTTATATCTTTTGACCTTTTTAATGGGGTTATTTGTTTTTTCTTGCTGACTTGAGTTCTCTATAGATTGTAGACCTCAGACCTTTGTCAGATGCATTGATTGCCAATATTTTACCTCATTCTCTAGGTTATTTACTCTGTTGATCATATCTTTTGCTGAGCAGAAGTTTTTTAGTTAAGTCTTATTCGTTCATTTTTGCTGTTATTATATTTGTTATGGGATCTTAGTAATAAAGTCTTTACCTCAGCCAGTGTCAAGGATCATTTTTTCCTAGATTTTCGTCCAACATTTGTATGGTTGCAGCTTTTCCATTTAAGTTGTTTATCTACCTTGAGTGCACTTTTCTATATAGTGAGAGATAGGGATCCAATTTCATTCTTTTGCATGACACTATTCAGTTTTCCCAGCACCATTTACTAAGTAGGGTGTCCTTTCCCCAGTGTTTGCTTTTGTCTGCTTTGTTGGAGATTAGTTGGTTGTAGGTACATGGCTTTATTTCTGAGTTCTCTATTCTGTTCCATTGGTCTACCTTTGTATGAGTACCACGTCATTTTATTACTGCCCTGAAGTATAATTTGAAGTTATGTAATGGGATACCCTCAGATTTATTTATTTATTTATTTTGCTTAGGATTGCTTTGGCTATTCATGCTTTTTGTTGTTGTTGTTGTTGTAGTTTGGCTAGGGCTGGGTTTGAACCCACCTCCTTCAGTATATGGGACCAGTGCCCTACTCAGTGAGCCACTCATGCGCCACCCACATGCTCATTTTTTATTCCATATGAATTTTAGGGTTTTTCCTAATTCTGTGAAAAATAACTCTGGGTTTTTACAGGAATTGCATTATCAATGTTATTGTTAGAAATTATCCACTAGATGTGTGCCCTGGCAACCACTGTCAAGTACTTTTCCAGTCTTTAAGTATTCATTTCACTTACCTAAGAATTCACTTTGAGAAGTTTAGGACTGTCTTTGCCAATTGGAGGGGGTGTCAAACCCCAGTGAGGGAGGCTGGTACATATTAGGGCTTAATTATATAGGTTTTGGAGCCAGTCTACTTGGATTTAAATCCTAGACTTTCTACTCATCAATTTTCTACCTAGGTGACATTGGAAAATCGATTTAACATCTCAATGCTCTGTTACCCTATCTGTGAAATGTGAATAATAACACCAACCTCATAGAGACAGCTTACATAACATCTCTAGAACAGTGCTTGGCACGTGACTAGCCTGCAATAGATAATAGCTCTCACCATTTGCTATTATTTAACAACTTTTCCTCCTTTTCCTCAACATCACATTTTGTTCATATATAGGGATACAAGGTGCTCAGGGAAGGGGACTCTTTTTTCCAACCCCAGAGACTAGATCATAATTGGTGTACACCAGTTGTTAATATCTTCTCTCCCACTTTAAGCTAAAGCCCAGCCAATAGAACTTGAGAAGAAATCTGCTGGTAGTTTCTAGAAAAATCCTTCCTTCTTAAATTAAACAAAAATGTGTGGGGAGAGTCTTTGCTTACTGGATGCTGTGCCATCACAAGGGGATAGGATGATTGCCATCACGTGATCCCAAAAGTTGCCCAGAGAGACAGAGAGCCGTGCCTTAGTGCCCAGACACCAACAAGCTGCTGAAACATCTGCCCTTGCACATCCTGTTGGGTAAGGCAATAAATGTCCTATAGTTTAAGTTACCTTTAGTCAGATTGTCTTTTACTGGTATCCAAAAGCAACCTAACTTATACAGGTAGCTGCCACCACTCCTAGGATTATGAGTATGGAAACTAAGTTTCGGGGATGGTAAAGTAATTTTCCATAGGGTTATATAGCTAATAAAGTGCAGAGAATAAGAAGGGGTGAATAAAAGATATTTTTATCCCTTTCTATTGAACTTATTTTTTGATACATCCATTTATTCAAAAAATATCTATTGGGTCCACAAAACACCCTCACAGACCCTGTAGCATTTTCTGGCTTCAGGGCTTCAGTGGAGCTTCTAGTGGGCAGTGTAAGGTACATATTTTTAGGTATTCATAGAAAGGTTGGCTACTGGATGAGTTAGGGTTAAGTTTCTGATAAGATAAAACATTTCCAAGAAGGCTGAGTTGAGAATTCTGTTTCCCACATATTTGAAAAATCACAGAGTACACAAGCTATTTAGTAATTAATGAGTAAAACCAATATCAGTTTGAAGATTTACTTGTTTTGATGCCAACATTTCTTTGGAACATAAGAAGTCAAGGTCAGGCAGGAAAGAAACAATTATCTAGTGTAACGTCTTTTCTTTCTTTCTCAGTTCAGAGCACGTCCCACTATCTCCATCTTTAAGATTAACTTGAATCCTCCAGCCTGTTTATAGCTTTATCATTTATTCACTGACTGATTTTTTGTTTTTGAGACAGTATCACTCTGTTGGCCAGGCCAGAGTGCTGTGGCGTCAGCCTTTCTCACAGCAACCTCAAGCTCCTGGGCTCAATTGATCCTGCTTCCTCAGCCTCCCTAGTAGCTCACCATGATTACCAGCTAATTTTTAGTACAGATAGGGTCTCGCTCTTGCTCAGGCTGGTCTTGAAATCTTGAGCCCAAGAGATCCTCCCATCTCGGCCTCTCAGGGTGCTAGATTACCCACGTGAGCCCCCCTGCCTGGCCTCACTTATTCATTTTTGAAATTTATTCATTTAGTCGATGCATATTCTAAGGTGGCTACTATTTCCTAATCAAGTTGGGGAGTACAGTTATAAGCCTTCACAGGTGATTAAAACCATTGTCACAACAGCTATGACTTCCTGAGATACATGGAGTATTATCCATCCCCTAAACTATTTTTGAAGGTGAATGTTACTATTTTCAACATTATGGCTGTGGAAAACTATGTTTTAGAGAGGTCAAGGTTGTGCTGTTAGTGAAGTGCAGAGTGGGGTTTGAACAGGGGTCATATGGACTGAAAGGCTGAAATTTTCCACAGCCTGACAGCGAGGAGCATAGCAAAGAGGCAGGTGTTTTGGACCAAATCATGGGTGATAGATGTAAAAGTGGAGGAAAATAAAGCATGAGGAAATGAGAAAGGCATATAGAGAACAGGAAAGAGGTGGATAACAGAGATAATGAGAGAGGGTCTGAGAAGGAGCATTTGGCTGTGCAGAGATGACTCGAGTTCTTCGGTGCTCACAAGTCATGGCCAGTTGTTAGCAGTGTAGAGAGGATGAGCCTGTTTTTTCTGAAAGACAGAAAAGAGGGTGAAGAGTGCGCTCCAGAGGGGCCACGCCACCAGCAGCCTGAGGACCCACGAAAGTCTAGATATGAATTCCTTGGCCAACATAAACTCACTAGCAATTCTAAATAAGGAGAGTTCTCATAAAATTGTGTATTTATATTATTCTCTTGAAAAAGCTTTAGAGTATCTGTTTTGGGGTTTTTTGAGCCTCTACTTTCAGAGAGCAATAGATAGCCAGGATCTGAAAAATGACTGGCATCTTGAGAGGGTGACAGGCCCACCCATCCCCCACCGTGTCTCTTCTAGTCCTTTTCATTCATTTATCACCACTGGCCTCTGCTGGTATTTGAGTCTGTTATTCTCATGATAATCACCAAAGTATCAGCTACAGCTATCTCTGGATAGTGGAATTGCTGCTGATGCTTAAAAGCCTCACTGCATTTTCTAAATTTCTTATGATTATTGTGCATTATTTTTATAATGCAAGAAAATATGGATGTTGTTTTTAAAAGTGTCAATTCCACAAATATTGTGGGAGGAGTTGTGGCTTGGCAGAGGTCCTGCAAAAAGATCCAAGGGTTTTATTGAAGTCAGGCCCAGAGTTAGCCAACTCCATGACACAGCAGCTAGAAAACAAAACAAAACCAAACCCCAACGCATCCCTGGGAGCAGCGGCCTCACAGTGGTTGGCCTGGGTCAGGCCTCAGCTGGAACATCCTCCACATTTTATTAGAGAAAATAACAAACTAGAAAGTCTTTGCTGCTGGGAAACGACATAGAAGGAGTCTAGAAGTCAAGTTATGTGAGGAACAGTTAGGAGAAAGTGGACATTTTTAGCTTGGACTTCTTTAGAAAAACCAAAGAGACATGTAACAGCTCCCTTCGGCTCTGGGAAATACAGAACATGGCCAAGGCAGCACCTGCTTACCCAGTGTCGACGCAGAAAGCAGGGATGGTACCAGTGAGAAGAAGGGGGAAGGAAAGTCACTTGGACATAAATGAGGGATTTTAAAGTACTATAATAATGTATCCAACAGTGGGCTGCTGTGACAGTGCTAACGTTTACTGAGTATGCACTCTGTGTATACCAGCCTTGTTCCAAGAACTCTGCACACAGTCTAGTGTGCGCCACTAAAACTCTATGAGGGAGGTACACCCAGGAGGAAACTGAGGTGAAATGGCAAGACTGGACCCCAGGCACCTGGCTCCTGAGTCACCTGTGGAGTGGAAATTCGCATCAGTGGTGCCTCAGCTGCCACGCTTCTCTACAAGCTTATCCACGTGATGCTCTCCTTCCCTCGTGGACACCCTCAGAAGTGCTTCCTCTGGGAGGTCTGCCCAACCCACTCCTTTGTCGGGCAAGAGCAAGAAATCAGACTCCCAAAGAGCTGGAGGAACGCATTTGCTTGGTCAGATCATGGCTAAATTTGTGAAAGTATTCAAAGCACTAGCTCGAAATCTTTTTGTGCTTGGAATAAAGTACAATGATTTCTTTTTCCATTAATATACACGAAATTAAAAATGAGGGGAAATAATTTCATACTTTATTTTATAAAATTAAGTAATCAAATTCCTCCTAAAAGAAGAACATGGCCAGATTTCTAAATGTCCCAAATACTATTTTTAGTACTTTAAAAGCTCTATACACAATCTCTTGCCTTTTCCTTATTTTACTGTGTGAATATTTGGAATATAAAATTACATTTTCTCACGTTTTCATTCTCTGTATCGACTCATCTGAAAGACACTTAATACTTCAAACCGCCAAATCTGCCCTCGTTAGTATAGATGTTTTCCAAATAATTCTAGAACATGTATAAATGTTCATATAAATACTTGATTACGTGAAAAATGCTCACCATATTATAAGTGCATAAAACAGGCTATCAAGTTCTATATAGTATGATGTCTTTTTGTTGTTTTTGTAAAAAGGGCTAAAATATATATGAATGCATACATAGAGGAAGACAGAGAATCAAAATGAAAAAAAGAATCAGGACATTAACAATGATTATAACTGAGAATTTTACAATTGAGCGTTGAAATTATAGGCGATTTTTGATTCCTTATTTTCCTTATATCGGTATTCTAAATTATCTGAATCACTTTTATAATGAGAAAAAAACATTCTATTCTTTATAATAAGAGCTAACAGCTAATATTTACTGAGTGCCAGACACAATGTGCTATCAAGGGTTGAGCTTTACGTGATTAATTTGATTTGTCACATAGACCCTCTGACATGAGCAGCGTTATTGTCCTCATTTTACATATGAGGAAACCGAGGCAGAAGCTGGTTCCATAGAACCAGGCAGCTGCTCTGAACCACTTCAGTGTCAGAGCATAATGAAGTAAGACGTCCCCAGCACAGCCACGTCTGCTTGCACTGTCTGCTTCAATCTTTCGGTTAAAATCCTGACATAGAACCAGCCACAACCTAATGTTGCTCAGGCAGTGCACTCATATTTCCTGGGTACTTAGCTTATAACTTCTCTGAGAAGCAGAACACTCCACTATCTAACATTACAAGGCAGCAGTTGCCAAGTTCCAAACGTAAGTGCTTTAGGGTCAGAGGAGGAGGAGATGGCTGGGTGTCCAGGGAGCTTTAGAAGGAGGAGGCCGAGGCTGAGTCATGGAAGCCAGAGGTCAATGTAGAGAAGGAAGGTTAGATAAATCTTGTGACCATTTGTGTCAACTTGGCTTTCAAAACAGCACATGCGTTATTTATTATTCAAAAAAAATTCAAACTCTGTAAAAAACAATTTTAACATGTCTTAAAACTGATATAGAAATTTTCTCTCCATACAGCTGCCCAATTATTTGATAAAGGATACCATCCCAAGGAGCCATTTGTCAGAGAATTTTCTAGCCCCCAAATAATCGCCAGGCTGGGTGCTGTCTCCTCTAAAACTATAAGACAACTACATATAACCCTTGGTGTCCTAGATAAATACAGTTGTCTGAGATGAGTAGACCGTGGCTCTGATCTGATTGCGAATGCATGTATTCATGTGTAAATATATATGACATATTTTCTGTTCATTACCAGAAATCAGAAAGATTAGAACACATAGAAAAACCTGAAGAAAATGAAGATCACCATAAGCTTTCCATTCAAAGACATCCACTATTGATGGTTTTTAGTGTATTCAGATTCAGTTCTTTCTCTCTTTCTTAATCAGCCTTAACTTAATGTTGATAAGGCAATGTACTCATATATATAATATGATATATACATAGAAAGAGATCTTACTCTGTCACCCTGGGTCGAGTGCTGTGGCATCATAGCTCACAGCAACCTCCAGCTCTTGGGCTCGAGCAATTGTCTTGCCTCAGCCTCCCAGTAGTTGGGACTATGCCTAACACAACACCCAGCTAATTTTTCTATTTGTAGTAGAGGCAGGGCCTCCCTCTTGCTCAGGCTAGTGTTGAACTCTGGAACTGAATTGGTCCACTTGTCTCAGCCTTCCAGAGTGCTAGGTTTATAGGCGTGAGCCACTGCGCCTGGCTCGTACTCATATACTTTGAATATTTAGTTTATAGTTTTCCCTTAAATGACAGAATAAGAATATTCATTTATAAACCTTTCTCTCTCTTTTTGTCCCTCTTTCTCACCCCATCCACCTGATTATCTATGTACCTTTTAGTCTATAGGTCTTTCTCTCTTTGCATCTATCCATTATCTATTTTTCCATACCTAACAAACATGTTTTCTTCCTTCCCAGCTTTATTGAGGTACAATCAACAAATAAAAATTTACATATTTAAGGTGTACAAAGTGATGATTTGATATATGTATGTATTGTGAAATGATAATCACAAAACCTAATTAATACAGAGGGTGCCAATAAATGTATACACATCTTAAGAGCAGTTATCTATGTATTACTTTTTGAAGTTGAATTGAAGTTACCATTATTGGTCAAGTGTACCTGGATAGGCTACACACATCCATTTGGGGAATGATCAGTTTTAGTCCCAACAAAATCTCTTAAACATATTTTGGCACCCCCAGTGTATCCATCACCTCACATAGCTACAAATTTTTGTAATGAGAACAATTAAGATCTATTGTGTCAGCAATAGATGATAAATAGATTTGTAATGTAGTATTATTAACTATAGTCACTGCATGGTACATTAGATCCTCGGGACTTATTCATCAAATAATTGGAAGTATGTAACCTTTGGCCACCATCTCTCCATTTCCCCCCCAACGCCCAGCTCCTGGCAAATATTCGTGCACTCTCTGCTTCTATTAGTTCAATTTCGTTTACATTCCACAAATAAATGATCTCATGCTATATTTGTCTTTCTGCACCTGGATTATTTCTCTTTAGCGTAATGTTCTCCAGGTCATCTGTGTGCAGGATTTCCTTCTTTATATTAAGGCCGAATAATATTCCATGACCTATATTTAGATAATTCAGATTTTCTTGGTCCATCTGTCTGTGGATGTACACTTAGGCTGATTCTATTCCATTCCATTCCTTGGCTATTGTGAATAATGCAACGATGAACATGGGCGTTCAGGTATCTCTTCAAGTTACTGATTTCATTTCCTTCCTTTAATTTCATTCCGTTACCCAGAAGTGGATGACCGAATCATGTGGTATTTCTACTTTTCATTTTTGACAACCGTCCATGCTGTCTTTCATAATGGCTGTACCAATTTATATTCTTGTCAACAGTGTACATGAGATTCCTTTCTCCATATTTTTGCCAACACTTGTTATTGCTTGGCTTTTTGATAATAACAGGTGTGTGGTGAAGCTCATTATGGCTTTGATCTGCATTTCATTCTTTTTAACATTGTTTGGAAATAACTTCAAACTTATGGAAAAGTTGTAAGAACGAGACACTCATCAAAACAACATGGGATCATATTATATGATATTTTGTGTAATATACTTGTTTAAAAGGCTGGGGATTCTCCTCACATTCAGATTTCTTACTTCTTGTACAACTTAATCTGAATGTTAATGGCATTTAATTATTGGGATCTAAACCTAATTTATTTTTGTAACCCGATTCTGTCACTTCCTTCCTTCCTCTTCACTCCTCCCTTTTCCCCTCTTTCTTCCACCCCTCCCTTCTTCTCTTCCTTCCTTCTTTCTTCCATCTTCCTTTCCTTTCTTCTTCTGAATTTGACTCAAAAATAGAGGAAACTATTTTTATGTTACTATATTTTAAATTGGCAAATAAAATCCCTCAAATCCAAACTCATTGTTTCTATGAAACTCCATACTTAAGAGAAAGTGAATCCAACACTTTGCAGCTTTTACTTTTCAGAAGCATTAAAGCTTTTTGAGTCACCACCTCCTTGATTTGTTTTCCACCCCTCTCTCAAATACCTCTACCTTTTAAAACTTCAATTTTTAAAATTTCTTGCCACCATTACCAACTTACCTACTCTGGATTCCATTCTAAGAACTCCAAAACCTTCATTTTTCTTGATATTTCCTTCTATTTGAACTAAGCAGAGAAGCAAGGGAAAGGAAGACTAATTAAATTACTGACTCTGTAGCAGCATCTGCAATATACATGTTCCCCTCTTAAAGTCAGACTGAGTGTTTTTAGGCCACTTGCAACCACAAAGTTTTCACTGAGTTAGATATACGCCATGTAATATAGTGTATAATTATGGACACTTACTCACATGTGCACCATTCATTCAAACTCTATAGAATATAAGAACTTTTACACGCATATGCAAATATGTGTGTGTGACTATAAAGTTTAGGGGTAAAGGAAGTCTAGAATATTCAAGGGAACATACTTATTTCCAGTCTTGGGAATAGGCTGTAGAAATAATATATATACATAAAGCCATCTTTTACATATACTATCTTACAAATATACTATATATATACTTATATGTAAGTATATATTATATACTGTATACATGTACCATATGTAAGTAGTTATTATATGTTATATATGCACATTATGTGTAAGTATATATATATATATATATTTACTTTTGAGAATGCTGGACATAATTCTGAGTGTTAGAATTTATAATAATTATAGAGCCTGGGTCATATTTTGGTTTCATTGGTCTTTAATGAATTGAAAGAAACCCACTGATTCTTCCGATGGGTTTGTGGTCCCATCCTCACAATGAATCTTTTTCTTATAGGGTAGGTGGTTTCACTTTATTTCCAAGAGTGGAAAGAATCTCAGAGGGTAAGGAACTTTTCTAAGGTTTGATAACTAAGAAGAAAAAGGCAGAAATAGGATTTTCTTCCCTCTCTCAATCATTCATAAATCAACAAACATTTCCTGACTTTTAAATATGCAATATACACACATTGCTATGTAAAAGAGAAATGAAAGCTGAAACACAACATCTGCTAAAGGACCCAGCAGGCTTAGCAGAGACACAAAAACCAGGTTGATAAAATATCTCAGATTGCATGTGAAGCCCCCACACTGTACCCCATGGTTGAACTAATGTACACAACTATGATTCAATAAAAAAAAAACAAACCAGGAAACAGAATGGACATACTCCACCACGCCAGTGAGTTCCAGATAAAGGTGTAAGGATGAATTACCAGGATGGCTGCACTGGGGACCCTGGGCAGCTAGGTCTGGACAAGGAGAGGATGGATAACCCATGGATTTACCTTATCGGTATAAACATATGGAAGTGGGAAGGAAATCAGAATGGGTGTGGGTCAGTGAAGAAACAGCCTGAAGGAGCAAATTTCCCAATGCAGAGAAGTCACGTGGGACTATATGGTGTTCCTCGGAGTCCAGCAGAGCCACAAGGGTTTGAGGCAAGGAACCTGCTCTGGTGTCCAAAGACTCGTCCTTCACATGTGGTTAAGGAACCAAAGCACTTTCATTTCTTACTCTTTAATATAATTGACATTCCTTGTTGACGTGGGTATATGATAAATAAAAAAAGAAATTGACTAGCTTAGAAGTTTTAAAACATTCCAGACTTTGTTTATACAGGGAAAGATCTTTCGAAGGTCAAACTTGAACTGCTGTAATCACCTTTATATATCTATGTTCAGTATTATTCTAGTTCCATAAACAAGCTTAAAATAGGAGTTGATAATACCATCCGATTTTAAAAGGGGAAGAGCTTCACATTTCTGTGTATCTACAGCCAAATGCATTTTTTTGCAAGCAAGGTCAGGAGTTTTGGAGAAACTTCATTTTACAGAATGGGTTTAAGCCATTCACCAAGAATGGCTCTAACTCTTTTTTTTTTTTGTAGCATTAAAAATGAGGACATAGGGGCTCTGCCTGTGGCTCAGTGAGTAGGGTGCCAGCCCCATATGCCGGAGGTGGCAGGTTCAAACCCAGCCCTGGCCAAAAACTGCAAAAAAAAAAAAAAAAAAGAATGAGGACATAGAAATATGTGCATTCACATAAAAACTTGCTTACAACTATTACATGAAAACCAACACACAATAAAATAGTAAAATCCCATTTTTAGAATAAAAATGTGTTTATAATGCACAGGAAGAGCACATGGCTTTCTCTGAGTACAGAATTGCAAATGACTTTAATTTTCCTTTTCGTGCTTACCTGTATTTTTAAAAATGTTTCTACAAGAAAATGTATTCTTTGTGTAATTTTTGGGTACACATGAGATGCTAAATAGTTATGTTTAGGATAGGATCAGGAAGGGATTTTATCATTATGATGGTTGGGAAAAATAATATCAACATTTTTCATTAAAAAGACATGATAGTAAAATTAGAACCCAACTCTTCTCAGATGCAAATGGTTTTGATGACCTTGTATGAGTCACTTAGATTTCCCTTAGCCTTATTCTTTCCTATTGTAAAATGAAGATGTGAGCAATCTCTGTGTCCTTTCTAGTTTAAAAAGAAAATTACTATGACTGGTACCTTTCTAGACTCATGGGACTTGAACTAACCACAGCCACCTTTCCATCTTGATGCTCCAAGAAGGTTCAGATACTCATCTACATGCCCCACATTATCTAAGTGACTTAATCTCAACCAGATAAAGGCAGCCATTAGGATTTCTCTTAAAACCTAAAAGTTCCTTGGTCCCTGGGATAAACTCAACCATTACAATTGCTATGTAAAAGTCAAGTTAATTACTGGATTTTCTAATTTCAGACAGAATTGTACCTTCCTGTGTGAATTCCCTTACCCTTTTGTTTCAGGAAAGTTCTTCATCCTTGGATGTATGCCTCGCAGTTTGTGTTTTACCCTTGGAGCCATTGTTCGGCAAAGTTCAGTTCACAAGATGAGATAATGGCAAACCATTCCCTACCCATAATCTTTTCGTAGTTTTTTTTTTTCTTATGACATTCCTCAATCATTATTACACCTGCCATTCCCAACCTAATTCTTCCCACTGTTAATAGTTTAGCAATGTTTCCATGCAGCATTACCTAAATTATTTTCCAAAATAAGTGCTCACTTCTAAGAATCTTCCTGCACTTTTCTTGTTTCTTTCTTTCTTTCTTTCTTTCTTTCTTTCTTTCTTTCTTTCTTTCTTTCTTTCTTTCTTTCTTTCTTTCTTTCTTTCTTTCTTTCCCTTCCTTCCTTCCTTCCTTCCTTCCTTCCTTCCTTCCTTCCTTCCTTCCTTC